>ONZH01014926.1:0-273595 GCA_900303285.1 Rhinella marina | reverse complement strand
AGCAGTGTATAACCTTATGGAAAATGAATCAAGCCAGCAATGGAAGCAATATGGACAATCACAATACATTAATAAGTGCCTTGTATTAACTTATATCTACATGATAAATGCCATTTGCTGAAGTGACACAACCCCTTTAAAGGGTTGTCCAGCTTTTGCTAAGGGATGGCTTATAGGCCAGGGTCCAACCCCTGCTGATCAGCTGTCACCGAAGTCAGTGGTCTAGCTATACAGCTCTGTCACCTGTGCAGTGGACGGAGCTCATCACTGCAGTGCCTCTCCCATTGACTTCAATGTGCTGTAGTAACAATCTCTCTGCACTACAAAGTTGGTGGCGCTGTGTAGTTCTCCCAATTTCCAGCGACAGAGCTATACCTGAACAGCTGACTGGTTGGACTAGCCCAATTCTCCAGCGTCTGCCGCATGGACCAGGTCTCTCTGTGCATTCCGGAGACTGATTATCAAAGTAACCTCCTTCCTTTGATTTACTTTTATTTGCCGGTTTTGAAGAAAATTGTAAAAATGATTTTAGGCTATATTTACTGTGAAATGGTGAAGGTAACTGTACTCCAACTAAGCTCCTTTAGGTAAAGGATATGACTCTTATAACTGGTAGTCATTCTAATAAAGCAGCGCCACCTAATGGTCAAGTTCAGTACTGATGGATATCATCTGAACTTACTGATTATTAATTCTTATTTGACAAAATGAGTTTCCAAATTATAAAACGAATAAACTTACTAATTATCTAATTTTTCCTCGTTTGATATTTATTAATAGATGCCAATATACAAGTTCACACTGGCTATCTTCTGAGGAGTTTTCACGAAATTTGTTCTCTTTATACCATATTCACGTTACGTGTACATTGTCAAAAGATCTTCACTTGGAACAAGAAACTACAACCCCCAGCATGTATACTTCCTCCCCTCTTCTCAGAGCTCTTATAGAAATGAATGGAGCATGCTGGGAATTGTAGTTTCTCAACAGCTGGAGTGCCGAAGGTTGCTGACCCCTGGCTTAGACCTTTCTTTTGTGCCATTAGATGACAGATATATTTTGTTAAATATTTAAAGAGGTTGTCCCACGAATAATATTCTACAGTTTTGAAACCGGCATCTGGATCTAAATGCTTTTGTAATAGTTATTCAATAAAATCTATCTGTATAGCGCCACCTGCTGTTTGCTCTTTTTGTAATTTCTCTGTCCTGCTCACTGAGATGGAAGCACATGCTCTACTGACACTAGCCGCAGCAGACAGGACACTCCCCTAAGCTGCCCGCTAGAAATAAATCTAGCAGAATAATTGGAGCAATGAATGTCTCTGGATCCATGTGAGGTACAGGGCTGGTTCTAATGTTTTTTAAAAAGAGGTTGTCATGTACTAGATTATGTATGATTTTCATTTTTTACATTAATCATTAACCCCTTTAACATAAAATTGTGAAAATTGTGAAAAAATGCATATTTTTCCTATCTTATCAAATTTTGTTTCTGTTACCAAACATTCCTAAAACCATGAAGGTATGTTTGTACGCTATATGTGTAATTTATCTACTGGCTGGGCCCACCGCAAGACTTTAAAGGACTAGAGCACATTTTGGCAACCTATTTTTCGATTGCCGGTTCTATGGCACCGTACTGCCAGTACAGATGTTGTACAGTGCCAAAACATTAGAAACTCCTTCGAGGTGACTTTTTTTTATGTTGACACCCTAAGGTATTCATTTTGGGGAAATTACTGGTCTCTCTATTGTACAAGCAGTCAGCACATTTCCAGTAAGCTGCGCATACTCATGAAGTTGAACTATGCTGCAGTCCACAGTGGGTATCGTATGGCGCATGCTCGGGCTGGTTATGGTGTTTGCATGCACACAATGAAAATACGCACATCACATGGATACTGGGTAAGCTAACTCTCAGAGGGGGAGTACTTTTTGCTGAGTAACACTCGAGGACCTGGGCACTTGCAGCAGCAAACCCCATTCGAATATGGCTTAAAGGGGTATTCTCATCTTGGACAATGGGGGCATATCGCTAGGATATGCCCCCATTGTCCTATAGGTGCGGGTCCCGCCGCTGGGACCCGCACCTATAACGAGAACGGGGCCCCCAAAGTGAAGAAGTGCACACCGCGCAAGCGCGCGCCGCTCTCCATTCACTTCTATGGGGCCGCCGGAAATAGCCGAGCGCTGGCTCGGCTATCTCCGTCGGCTCCATAGAAATGAATGGAGCCGGGCCGTGCATGCGCAGTGCGCTCCCATCATTTCTATGGAGCCGACGGAGATAGCCGAGCCAGCGCTCGGCTATTTGCGGCGGCCCATAGAAGTGAATGGAGAGCGGGCCGCGCTTGCGCGTGCGCACTTCTTCACTTTGGGGGCCCCGTTCTCGATATAGGTGAGGGTCCCAGCGGCGGGACCCGCACCTATAGGACAATGGGGGCATATCCTAGCGATATGCCCCCATTGTCCAAGATGAGAATACCCCTTTAAAGGGAACCTGTCATCTCCGAAACACCCCCTGAACTAGAGTAAGTGTTTTATAGTGTAAGTGATGCTGAATCCGGAATATGAAAGTTTTATCTTCATACTCACTTCCATTCCGACGCTGTGCTCCCACAAACCTGCAGTTAACTACACTCACTGGACTCTTCTTTGAGTCGTCTCCATTATGTGAGTGAGCACCGGAGTCCACTGAGTGCATTTTACTGCAGGTTTGTGGGAGCACAGCATCAGAATGGAAGTGAGTCTGAAGACAAAACTTACATATTCGGATTCAGCATCACTTACATTATACACCGCTTACTCTAGTTCACAGGTTGTTTTGGAGATGACAGGTTCCCTTTAAACTTCATTTTTGAACATTGCAAATGCCATGTGTGTCTGTGTTGTGGCCCACAATGTTGTATTAATAGTTTTGACATGACTGAATGTGGTGACAGACTCCCTTTAAGAGAAGTTACATTGGAGAACTTATGGATTGAAGAGAACCATAGAATGTTATAACTTGCCTGAAGATGCTGAGATAGCTGAGTTTGTAGATTGCATTTGAAAGCATGTGCTGGAGAATGGGAAAAGCCTTGGAGGTGTGTGTGATGAGAGGTTTCTTTTCCTGCAGCATTATGTGAACGGATATAAGGGGTAGCTTATAGAGGTTTGGCAGGGGGAATACCACTAAGATCTGGCCCTATGAGTCGGATTGAGACAAATTCCAGATGAGCTGGGTATATTAACCTGAAGATGATCTGAAAGTCCAAATACAGGCCAAGTTGTAAAATACAAGCTCCTATTACTGGCCTTCTCAGCAGGCCCAGCAGAAAATCTAAAGTATATGGGGGAAATCCTGCTAGATGATGTTGGGCGAGACAAGGATCGGGAAAATTGAATGTTTCACCCTCTTCTTTCGTCCTGGCAAGTGGTAAGATGTGTGGCAGCAGATTCTTCCCATCTCCCCATTGAAACACATACATGCTTTGAACAAACATCCGGCCAGCAGCTATAGAAGGTGTATGGGCACCTTAACTAACGTCCTCAAAGTCACAAGCAGACAATAGGAAAGAGCGGGGACTGAGAGTAGAAATCATGAAGTGGCTGCAATGGACTACATATATTATATGGCCCCTTCTGCCATTGCTACCCACTCTTGAATAGATCTAAGGGCTCATACATACGACCGTATGTATTTTGCGGTCCGTAAAAATACGGATGGCGTCCGTGTGCATTCTGTATTTTGGTGGAACGGAACAACTGGCCCGTAATAGAGCAGTACTATGCTTGTCCGTAACAACAACAGACAATAACAGGACATGTTCTACCTCTTTTGTGGAACGGACATGAGGAAATGGAATGCACACGGAGTAACTTCCGATTTTTTTTGCGGATCCATTGAAATGAATGGTTCCACATATGGTCTGCAAATATAAAGGAAAGAAAACACGTTTGTGTGCATGAACCCTAAGCGGGTAACACAGAATGACAAAATCTGCATGCTACGCAAATTTCTAATAAGAATCCTGGGCCTGTTTTCCAGGGTCAGACTACAGACCTGGTCTTAGGCCAGGCGCACATGAGCGAGTTCAATGCGAGGAACTCGCAGCGTGTGTCAGTGTGAGGTCCCGTCTGATCTCTGTTGCTGTGACTGATTTATAATGCTAGATTCTATTGTATTACACTGACAGCATTATGTCAGTAAAATTCAGTAGATTCCAGGACTCTCAGGGTCACACAGCATTATAAATAATTATAACGCTGTGCGATCCTGTCAGAGTAGCAGAGGTCAGAACAGGACCTCACGCTGACACACGTTGCGAGTTTCACGCACTGAACTTGATCCGGTGTGCCTGGTCTTACACTATAGTTGGCACAATAGCTCTTCGTTTTAATAGAGTCAGTTCTTCAGACGATGTGCCTTATAAGCTTAGTGTACAGGTACTGTAGATGAATGAATTTTCATGGGCACAACTTCACAAAGCAGAGGCTAACAGTACTAGAATCTATATATAACATATATAACACAAAATGAAAGTAGACATAAACATTTCCAATATGGCACTGGATTTTATTTGAAACTCATTAACAGATGAATAAAATAAAGTCATTATTTCCCTTCAACGCTGCAGGCAACATTGATAAGAGGAAGAAAACTAGTCATACACAGCAGAGCTGAAATACCACAGGATTTAAATGCTCGAGTCTCTGCCCGGTTACATCCTAGTACAGCAATCCTTGGGATTGGAATCCAATGAGCTTCACTTTTCGGTTTTAATCAGTTCCTTGATGATTCTTAAAATTTCATCATCTGTAAAAGTACAGGACATAAATGAAAATTATTGCTGCCCTGTAAAGGTATAGAGAAAACCCACTGACATTTGTTTAACTCCTTAAAGACCATTTTTTCAAATCTGACGTGTCACTTTATGGGGTAATGACTTCTACATATCCATTGTTTTTTGTGATGTATTGTACTTCATTTTAGTGGCAAATCTAGGTTGCAATGTTTTGTGTTTTTGTCTAAAAAAAATAAATAAATCCAAAATTTAACATAAAATTGCTAATTTTCAAGATTAGAAAATGTACATTTTTAAATGGCATCTGTCAGCAGTTTTGTACCTGTGACACTGGCTGACCTGTTACATGTGCACTTGGCAGCTGAAGACACCTGTGTTGGTCCCATGTTCATATGTTCCCATATTGCTGAGAAAAATGAAGTTTTATTATATGCAAATGACCCTCTAGGAGCAACGGGGGCGTTGCCGTTACACCTAGAGGCTCTGCTCTCTGCAGCTGCTGGGCCCTTTTTTGATTGACAGGGTCAGGCAGTGAAAACATCATCACACCAGCTTAGCCTTGTCTATCTGCAGTTGCAGACAGACCCCACAGGTGTTTCATAAAATTTATTACAAAATATCCCAAAATATTTCATTTTCACAAGGTTATCAGGAAAAAAAGCACCCCAAAAATGTTATGCCATTTACAGCAATATGTGATCGTAACTTGTTGTTTGGGCGCACAGCAAGGATCAGAAGGGAAGGAGCACCATTTGGATTTTTAAAACCGAATTTTACTGGAATGGGTTTCGGTGCCGTGTCAAACTTGCAACACCTCTGAGGTACCAATACAGAAATAACCCCATTTTTTAAAACTACGCCCCCCCAAAGAATTCAGCTAGGGGTGTAGCGATGGTTTTGACCGCACAGGTGTTTCATAGAATTTATGAACATTGGACCATGAAAATGAAAAATTAAATTTGTTCCAATGTTACGTTGCTTTAGCCTCAATTTTTTGCAAAGGTTTAAAGGGGACAAAGCATCACATTATTTGTTACGCAATTTCTCCTGAGTACGGAAATACCCCAAATGTAGTCAAACTGCTGTTTGGGAAAATGGCATCTGGTTTTCTAACATGGAATTTGCTGACATGGTTCTTAAGAGCCATAACTTTTTATTTTTGTTGACTGAGCTGTGTGTGGGATCATTTTGTTTGTAGTTTTATTGATACCATTTCTGCATGCTTTTCACTTTTTGAAAACTTTTTATTTTTATTGTAAGCCCTCGCTGGCAGGGCCCTCTCTCCTTCTGTACCAGTTTGTAACTTGTCTTGTTTCAGGCTTAGTGCAATTGTCTGGATTATGTACGTTAACCCCTTTTAATATGTACAACGCTATGGAATGAATGGCGCTTTAATAATAAATAATAATTTCATTTTTGGGTAGTGAGAAGGAAAAAATTGCAATTCTGTCAGTGTTTTTTTTATTTTTTTATGGGGTTCCCCATGTGGTCTGTATGATAACTCTATTCTGCAGGTTGATACGATTATGGTGATACTAGATTTCTATATTTATTTCATACTTTACTACCTTTGCATCATAAAATCGCTTTATTAAAAATCTGTTGTATTTTGCATTGCCTATACTATGATACATAACATTATTATTTTTCCATCAACATAGTTGTGTGAAGGCTTGCTTTTTTTTGCAGATTTTATCGGTATAATTTTGGGATACATATGAATTTTTTGGGGGGAGGTGCAAAATTGTAATTCTTTCAGAGTTCTTTATTTTTATTTTGTAGTTATGATATGATAACTTTATTCTGCAGGTTGACACAAATCTGATGATACCAGATTTATATAGGTTTTTCATGTTTTATTACTTTTGCAGATCGTCTTTTCTAATCCTAGACAACTCCATTAACATTGGTCTTTGAGTTGAGACTGCACTCCTTACATTTTAACAATTGAAGGTGTGTACATCACCATTCACAAAAATATCTGCATAGTAAAAACTGCCCATTACATTTTATGACCAAACCAAAATGTGCAGTTTCTTTTAGATTTCCCAAGATATATTGCATGGCTATAAAGGAATTAAAGGGGTTGTGTCACTTCAGCAAATGACATTTATCATGTAGAGAAAGTTGATACAAGACACTTACTAATGTATTGTGATTGTCCATATTGCTTCCTTTGCTGGCTGGATTCATTTTTCCATCACATTATACACTGCTCATATGCAGGTGTTATGGCCACCATTGCAGAACAGATATGAGGTGACTGGGACAGGATCTGCTGCACATGTGTGGTCCCGGTCACCAGAGAGGCCTGCGCTTTTTCCTACAGTATGCAAGCACGACCACCTATGCTGGATTGCAGGGTGGTCATAAACCCTGGAAATGAGCAGTGTATAATGCAATGGAAAAACGAATCAAGCCAGCAAAGTAGACAATATGGACAATCATAATACATTATTAAGTGCCTCGTATTAACTTTGCCCCTTTAAATTTTTGCTCATGAACACTCCTTTTAGAAAATGTTTAGAGGTGGAGAAAAAAATCCTTAGTCTACACCAGGGGTGGCTAACCTGTGGCTCTTGAGCCACATGCGGCTCTTTGCCTCTCCAAGTGTGGCTCTTTTGGTGGAGCCGGGAAGCAGTCAGGCTGCCATACTCTCCATTCCATGCTCAGATCTCCTTTCCTAATCGGGTACTGTTACTACTCTGCTGCTCCAGCTCACTCTTCACTATGTCCTGATGCGCACAGTGTCATAACGTGGTATGTGGAGACGCGCACTATCACATGGCAGAGTAGCAGGTGCCCAACCAGGGGAGGTAGGACATTTTTCTAAATTATAGAACATTTTCATGGGGTTCTGATCTTGGCATGGGAGGTTTGGATCTGAGCATGGTGGATCTGATCTGAGCATGGGATGGGGGCCTGATCTGAGTATTGGGGGTCTGATCTGAGAATGGGGGGGTCTAATCTGAGCATGGGGGTTCTAATCTGAGTATTGGGGGGGTCAGTTCTGAAAATGAGAGTCAGATCTGAGCATGGGGGAGGGGTCCTTGATCTGAGCAGGGGGTTCTTATCTGTGCACGGGGTCTGGTGTGAGCATGGATGGTCTAATCTGAGCATGGGGGTAATATCTGAGCATGCGGGTCAGATCTGTGCATGGGGGTCTTGTGTGAGCATGAGGGGTCTGGTTGAGCTTGGGAGGTCTGATCTGAGCATTTAGCAGATCTGAGCACTGAGGGTCTGACACTGGAAGTCCGATTTGTGTTGAGGATCATATTTTAGGTCAGATGAGGATTGGGGGTCTGATTTAGGAGTCTGATCTGAGGTCTGATGAAAAATATTTTTTTTCTTATTTTTCTCCACTAAATCTTAGGTGCATCTTATAGGGGCTATCGTGTGCCAATGTATAGCTTGTGGCTCCTGGTAGTCATATGTTTTTTTTTCCTAGCTCTTTGTGTCTGTAAGGTTGGCCACCCCTGGTCTACACATTAGAGCAGCAACAAAATCTGCAGCGAATCCACAGAAAAATGCATGTGTAACAGCTCTGGAGCACAAACTGCTGCTCTAATATGTGTAGACTAAGGCTGAGAGTCAATCAAAGCAACAACCTCTGCCCCCCCAACAAAAAATTATACATTTTGTAAATCTGGTGACTTCCGATAAGTGTTGTCTTTACACCAGCATACAATAATCTGTTTACGCTGTAACTCAAGATGTTGCCGTCCACCTTGGGTCTATTGTTCTTTCTTGCAATTATAAAAATTTAAAATTGTTCCTTTTGTAAAACCTAAAACCTTCCAGGTATAATAACGAACACAACTGTTACCTTCAAGAGACATTTTAGGGTTTTGTAACTTTTTCTTTAGCACAGATTCTATTAAAACACGCAATTCCTTAAAGATGACGGCGATCTTCACTGGAGCCTGTGCAGAGAAACAGAACAAAGGCTGTGAGAAGCTTTCACAGGCCTGAAGATACGGGCAGATTTACAGATTAGAAACGTACCTCACAATCTACACAAATGCAAGCAACGCAAACGTTCTTTCATGTAGTGTTTATGGAACCAGAAATGTGTTGGATTATCAAATATACTGGATTATCAGATGGTCATAGAAAAACAAAACTGATTTGTATATATACAACTCTAATTTCAAAACAGTTGGGACACTGTGTAAAATGTAAGTAATTGTACATAAAAACAGAATACAATCATTTACATACCTCATAGACCCATATTTTATTCACAATAGATCATAGAACACGGGGGGCGTGGCCGGATGCGGAGCTAAGCAGACGCGAGTCTCGTGCGCTCTCCTGCTCACCCGACACTAAGCGGCCCATAGCATAAATTAACTCGCCGATCGGCTTAATTAAAAGGCCTCTAGTAAGTACTGGAACATTAGGAGAACCCTCCGGTGCCAAGATCCAGCATGGGGAAGCCAAAAAAGAGAGTAACTGCCCCAGTAAAGCTCACAACATCGTTCAGTGAGCGGATCCAAGATGGCGCCCGCACACCACCGCATGGAGCGTCAGGTCCCGAGGGGAGGAAAAGAAGCGCAGGCACCAGCGCAGTTCAAGGGACTTCGGTAGGTGCAAACAGCCCAAACACATGTCCAACACTGCTACCAGAACTCTCCCCTGCTACACCAAGCATAAGGGCATACTTAACCTCTGCAGACCCAAACACTAATACTGCAGCACCTGTATCTGAACAGGCCATGAGGTCAATGCTATCAGACCTTAGACAGTCTCTGCAGAAAGATATCAACAACGCCTTATCTGTGCTCCATACTGAAATAACCAGCATAGGAGAAAGAACTGCTCACTTGGAAAACAAAATGGAGCAATTTGCAGACGCGCACAACACGCTAGTTGATGCACATAATGAATCCGAAGATGACATCATGGCGTTAAAGTTGAAGCTTGCGGACCTAGAAGATAGGTCCAGAAGGAATAATCTTCGCTTCAGAGGTATCCCAGAATCAATTGAAACTGATAACCTCAAAGATTTCTTCAAAGATTACTTTGCACCAAGGGACGTTATAGCCAGGCTTCATTTTTACCATTTTAAAGAAGCGGTTGCTAAAGCTGCTAATTCATCCAAAGATTTGCCTGAGCGCTTCCAAAAGGTGTTAGTCTTCTCTGACCTCTCCGCGACTACACTGAATAGAAGGAGAGAATTCCTATCTGTTACCAGAGCTTTGAGAGATCATGGAATCCCGTACAAATGGGGCTATCCTGTTAAATTGTTAATCACAAGGAATGGTACCACATGGTCCCTGAATTCTCCTAAGGAAGCTGCGACGCTACTACGAAAATGGGAGCTCCTCTCTGAAGATGAAGATCTCTCTTCACCCGTCAAGAAAAAACCCCTCTTCCGTACCGCGAGAATGGAGCGATTCAACGTCTAGATCCTCTGAGGGATGACTTATTACATCTTCTCTTTTTCACTGAGTCTTTTTGTAGTTCTTTGCTTTTCAGTGATGACTTTCCTTTAAGGAGTGAGCAGTTGAAGCCCACACTATTTTTGGATTCACACCCTCCATAACCAGGTTATTTGGTACCTGGTGGTTCACTTAGAACCGAACTGTGTAACTACTCCCCCTGTCGGTGGATTTTCCACTATGTGTTTTCTTTACCCTCATTTGTTATATGGTTATTATAGTTATGCCTGTTCTTTTTTTATAGGACGATGTGACATCTATATACTCCAAATGAGTTATAATTTGGTGTTATGCATTGCCTCAGCATCGGCCCCCAATAGCCAATATGGATTTTAAGGTAACTTCACTTAATACTAAAGGACTTAATAGTCCGAATAAGAGATCCCTCTTCTGGAAAGAGGCGTTATCCTCCAATAGTGACATCATTTGCGCTCAAGAAACCCATTTAAATGACAAGGACACACACTTGTTGAAGCATAAAAAATTCCCTCATGTCTTCTCGGCACCGGCTAGCTTAAAGAAAAAGGGTGTTTCTATCGCTATACGAGACACAGTGTCATTCCAGTTGGTGCGGTTGGTGGCTGATGCTGAAGGCAGATATATCATCCTTATATGTAATATTAATAATACGTTGTTCACGTTAGTGTCCATATATGCTCCCAATACTCAGCAGTATGCCTTTCTTAAAGAATTAATGGTTGAAATTAATAATATTAGACAGGGCTTACTGCTGATTTGCGGGGATTTTAATATGGTTCCATCCACTACACTGGATAAATCGGCGTCCACTTCCTCATGTTCTACCAGTACCAACTTTTCCAAGCTTCTGTTAGCCGAAGATTTGTATGATGCGTGGCGTGTGTTTCATGCATCTGAGAGGGATTATACTTTCTTCTCAAACCCACACAATTCCTATTCCTGAATAGACTTAGTTTTAGTAGACAAATGGCTATTGCAAAAGATATCCTCATCTAACATAGGTATAATCACCTGGTCAGACCACGCACCAGTCTCTGTCACTATTCATCAACCAGAAATTCCCCCTCCTAGCTCTGTGTGGAGACTAAATAACTATGTCCTTGCCAGTCCACTCTATGCTAGAGATGCGGAGAATGCCCTCTCTGAATTCTTTGCCCTAAACGTTTCTCCAGAAATCTCTAAAACTACCCTTTGGTGTGCTCACAAGGCCGTAATGAGAGGCAATTTCATCAAATATGCTTCCCATGACAAAAAAAGAAGGTCAGAAAAAACCAAAGAGATAACCATTAAAATTGAGGCATTGGAAGAGAAAAATAAGAAGTCTTACTCATATAACACCACACGAGAGCTTAGAGATCCCAGTTATATCAACTCCATAGCCATAAATTGGAATTCTATATGAGGAGAATCCGCGCTACTTATTATAGCCAAGGAAATAGGGCAACGAAAACTCTGGCTAACAAGTTTAAAAATAGAATAACAAAACATAAGATCCCTTACATTTATAATTCACGTAAGGAGAAAATCCTTAACCCTAAAGATATAGCCGACACTTTTGCACAATACTATGCATCCCTCTATAATCTAAAGGATGATAAAAATACTATACAACCCTCTAGTGAAGAAATAGAGTCATTTTTATCTAAAATACATCTTCCTAAAATTAGTGCAGATCACCTAAGTACATTAAACGCCCCTATTACTGAGAGTGAAACAATCAATGTTCTTAAAACACTAAAATTAGCTAAGTCCCCAGGGCCGGACGGTTTCACTAATGAATATTACAGAACTTACTCTAGAATTCTTGCCCCTCATCTCTGTGGTCTTTTTAACGAAATTATTATTAAAAGACATATACCACAGGAAATGCTTAAAGCTATTATAGTAACATTGCCCAAACCAGGTAAATCTACCGATTCCCCTGCAAACTTCAGGCCAATTTCATTACTTAATACGGACTTGAAAGTCTACGCAAAACTAATTGCAAATAGGCTTTCAAATATTGTTCCTCTCCTTGTCCAAAGGGATCAGACAGGCTTTGTTAAAGCCAGACAAACACTAGACAGTACCAGGAGGATTCTGGATCTAGTGCATGTGGCTGAAGCTCGACGAACTCCTTCTCTCCTCCTTTCTCTGGACGCAGAGAAGGCGTTCGACCGGGTACACTGGAATTACCTGAAGGCGGTCCTTCATAAATTTGGTTTTGAAGGAAACATTTATAATGCTATCACCTCATTATATACAGATCCCTCAGCACAAGTTTTTACTTCAGGATTTGTATCCAAAGATTTCACTATTTCAAACGGAACGAGACAGGGGTGCCCCCTCTCCCCTTTAATTTTTGTTCTAACGATAGAGCCTTTGACCGAATGCATACGCTCTTCCAGGGAAGTATCTGGGCTAAAAGTAGGCAGTAGACAACACAAAATTGGCTTATTTGTGGACGACACCATTTTGATCCTGTCAAACCCTCAAAACTTCCCTCCCGGCAGCTATGAATATATTAAAACAGTTTGGTAACATTTCCTATTACAAACTTAATGTTAATAAATGCCAGGCTCTCAATATGGGTCTGAAAGACTCTATTATGGATTCCTTGAGATCGAAATACCAGTTTCAATGGAATTCCAAATCCATTTCCTACCTAGGCATTAAAATAACTTTTCCCTCATGTAATCTATTTTCAGTTAACTACAACGACCTTCTTAAAAGGATTAGAGAGGATTTGTGTAAGTTTGATAAAACTGAAATTTCTTGGATGGGTCGGATTGCCACAGTCAAAATGATGATATTGCCGGTTATCCTTTACTTGTTTCGCAACCTTCCCATTTGTATCCCTATGAAGTATCTCAAAGAAATACATAGATCACTATGGAGGTACATTTGGAATAACAAAAGGGCAAGAGTTCAGGCAGACGTGATGTTTCTACCTATAAAGAAAGGAGGAATGGGATGTCCATCGGTGGTTCAATACTATAGGGCTTGCATTGTGGATCAATTAAGATCCCTTTGGCTTAACGATCCAAACAAATTATGGGTTGAGTTGGAACATAACTTAATCCCGACTAAACAAATACCAACCTTTCTTTATGGATCACAGATATTTGGCTGCCAAAATTGCAATTTGCCCGAGACCATCAAAGCGTGTGTAGAAGTATGGAAAATTTTATCTATCAAGAAAATAATTAATATCCCTGGTTTGCATCTTATCTCCCCAAAGATTTTAGAAATGGGTACCTTTAACTTGAACATGTCCGATTGGTTGAAGTTGGGAGTGACTAGTTTGGGTGACTTGACTACGGAAAATGGTATTCTTCCCTTCTGCGAACTACAGCAGAGGTTCGGAATTCCTCCTAACAATCCGCTTCAATATCTCCAAGTTAAATCAACCCTCCAGAAAATGAACCTTCCTAAAGCGTCTGATGAATCTAAAATGAAATCTCTTCTCAACAATAAGAACCCACATATTAAAGCACTTTCTGCAGCATATAATATTTTGATTGAGGCCTCGGATTCCATCACTTTTGCACACTTGTCTAAATGGAACTCTCAAATTGGTCCTGAGATTTCTAAGGATAGATGGTTAGACTCATATGATGTCATTCCCAGAGTTTCTAAGTGTATTAACCACCTTGAGAACGCCATCAAGATAAGATATAGATGGTACCTGACGCCTCATAGACTATCGTTGATATTTAGTGAACACCCAGATATATGTTGGCGATGTAAAAGTGTAAATGCGGACATGCTTCATGTATGGTGGGAATGTTCACAAATCAAAGGGCTATGGAAGGCAGTTGAAGCTCTAATCTCAAGAATATCTCATTTTCCTGTTTCCCTTTCGGTACATCAGGCCTTATTATCCTTAGATTTGGATATATTTCCTGTAACACATTATTGTGTTATCACACATATATTGATAGCAACAAGACTTAAGATAGCCAAATATTGGAGAGACTCTGCTCTGCCTTCCATAACCGAAATAATCGAATATGTTAATACTAATTGTATGTTCGAAAAAATCACTGCCCAAAACAGTCAAAGTATTCATAAATTTCTGAATAACTGGGACATTTGGATTTCTTCCCCATACAATAAGAATATAGAAGCATTGTGAAGGATTAAGAATTGCTACAACCAAATATCTTAGTGTATTTTGTCGTTACTTCTATATAAGAAATGAAACACGTCGTCCAATTGTTTTTACTTATTTTTGTTTTTTATTATTTATTTTTATTACTTTTGATTTCTTGCATAATTTTATTTATTCCTTGATTTCCCCAATTTTCTGCCTTTCGTTTATATATACATTGTACCCGCGATTCTTTGAACAATATGGCAAAGTTTTTTGTTATTCCGGTTAAAATTTATAAACCAATAAAAACTTTTGGTCAAAAAAAAAAAAAAAAAAGATCATAGAACACATATCAGATGTTGAAAGTGAGTATGTGTTCTATGATCTATTTTGAATAAAATATGGGTCTATAAGATTTGCAAATCATTACATCCTGTTTTTATTTACATCAATTTACATTTTAAACAATGTCCCAACTTTTTTGGAATTGGGGTTGTATGCCGATCAGACATATCATTAAAACCGCCTGTCTAATATTGTGTAGGTCCCCATCAGCCACCCAAAACTCTAACATGTCCAGTCACGGACTCCACAGGTTCTCTGAAGATGATCTGTGGTATCTTACATCTTTAAAGGCTATGCACACCTTCGGAGGCAATTTTTTTTTTTTTTTTAGGATTGCATTTTTGTCATTTTGAGCTAAAATATTTTTTTTTCATTTGGTCTTTATTAAAAATATTGAGCCATTCTGTCACAGAGGGTTAACTGTTTGTCTAGTTGTGTGAATGACACTTTTTATTTTTACACTGTGCCAGTCATCTAATAACCCTTATTTCTAATTTACTAAGAGGTCATAAACACTTATTTAAGCCACATTCTTATCAGTAAGATAAGAACTGAGCTATAATGAGTGTTTATAAGGTCAGAGAGCAGAGATAAGGAGGCTTCAGATTAGCTAGCTGAAGGAAGAGAGAGAAAATTTAGATCCCTCTATAAGAGCATCTCAGCCCTGTACAGAAAAAAGGGCTCCATATTTGTAATAAAGACCAATTTAAAAAATGATTTTAGCTCAAAATGAGTACAATGGAATAATAATAATAATAAATTGTCCCCAAAAGTGTACATATCCTTTAAGTCCTGTAAATTGTCAGGTTGTGGCCATGGATGGAATCAGTTTCCCAGCCCATCCCACAGACGATCTGTCTATATAAACTATATGCAGTGGATCATCAAATTTTCACATGAATCCCCACAAAAAAAAACACATTTGTATAAAAACTGAATGTACCTGAAACTGGATCCAGTCGTCTACAGTCAGCAGGCGCTCCCGGTGTTGTACAGCTATATCACCTCCAAACAGGAGTATTGGAAAGGGAGACACCAGACTAGTTTCTCTGAGGAAGATCTTGGAATATTTAACCTGTGGAGAAGAACGGAGGAATGGTGAATGGACTGCAACTGGATATTATATGAGGTACAAAATAAACATCTATCATTCCAGAAGCTGTGAGTTTCTATGGACGGCACATTCATTAGGGAACTAATGGGCGAGCACATGGACAATACAGTAACGCCATCTCACCTTCTCCTGGTAGAGCAGCCAGCCATAGGTTTGCAGGTCTCTGTTCACAGAGGATGGGTGCACTTGTGCTTTTCCTTGCGCAGTTATAACCATGCACGCCAACTTCTCTGAGATATCCACTGATTTTGTGAACAGGATCTTCCCGACATTGTCATACAGACCGGCTGTCAAAATGGCTTTAAGGAGCGACATCTCCTCTGTAGACATTTTCCCTTTTTTGTCCTGAGGTACTTGAACACCATTTGAAGACGTTGATTTGGGGCATTCAAAGCCCGCTGCCCTCACCAGCCGAATTAACTCCTGTTTCACATCCTTAAGAAGAAAACAGATTTACATGGCTGCCACAGCCATTCTTCTGAATGGCAGGTCTGCCATCTTTGATAAATCCTTATACCCATAACACTATCTAACTAGACATATAGGTAACTAGACATTGCACTTTAAAGGTAAGTCAATGCATGGGTGCACAGTGCCATTTTCCATTCCTCACTGATCCATTTTGGATAAGGTTGGGGCTACATGGCGATCTTGGCCACGACAGACATTGCACGACCCACGATCATTGTGTAGCATTCCAGACATTGAACTGGATGTAGTTACAAGCAACATGTAAGGCATGACAATATCATGGAATAAAAGGTGGTGTCACCATTTTTATGAGGCTAAGGGCCCTTTCACACGACCGTGGAGCATGGTCCAGGACGGTCTGTGAAAACTCGGACCGTGCTCCTTCATTGGTTGCTATGACGCCGTGCGCTTCCTGAGGCCACTGCTGTACAGTGATATACTATACACGCTCGTATACAGTGTATCACTGTACAGTGGCGGCCTTAGGAAGCGCACGGCGTCATAGCAACCAATGACGGCGTGCGCTCCTGCCCTCAGAAGGAGCACGGTCCGGGTTTTCACGGACCGTCCTGGACCATGGTATACTTCATATAGTATTAAAATGGAAAACTAGTGCAATACCTCTATAGTCAAAAGTGCCTTTCTGTTTAGAAAGTTCTTCCTGCAGTAGCTCATCTCTGAGTTATAACCTTCTGCTCGGATCATCTTCCACCTGTGAAGACAAAGGGAGTTCCTCGTAAGAAACAGGTCTACATGATGAGTGTTGGGATGACACATTCCTATAGAATACAGGAATCCCATACACATATCAATTCCCCTATCAGAGATGTTGGATTTATGATCATTTCAATACTGCAGAGACGATCGATCAATAATATATTAAAAGTTACGTTTTAGAAACTATCGTACTATTGGTCGATCGCCTCTGCAGTACTGAATTGATATTTTGGTGATCTACTTACAACATCTAGTCAATTGCTATAATTGGATTTATGATCATGTAAAACGAGATTTTTGTGGACTCACCTGTAAAATCTCTTTCTCGTTGTGTTCATTGGGGGACACAGGACCGTGGGTATAGCTGCTGCCCCTAGGAGGCGACACTAAGCTGAAAAAGTGATGGCTCCTCCTGCCGGCTATATCCCCTCCCGCACGGAGAGAGCATATCAGTTTGTGCCCAAGCAGTAGGAGCAAAACCAGAAATGAAAACAGAAAGAAACGTCAACTAGGTCCGAACCTAGGACCAATGACCCCACCCGCTTAAGGAAAGAAAAAGATTCCTTGCGGTAAAATGAAAAACCAATGGGTGGGAGCTGTGTCCCCAATGAACACAACGAGAAAGAGATTTTACAGGTGAGTCCACAAAAATCTCGTTTTCTCGCTTGTGTTATTGGGGGACACAGGACCGTGGGACGTCCTAAAGCAGTCCACAGGGAGGGGAGAACCAAAATAGAACGCAGATGCGAAGGCCTAGGGAACCGCCACTCGCAAAACCTTGTGTCCCAGAGCAGCATCAGCCGATGCAAAAGTGTTCACCTGGTAAAACCTGGTGAACGTGTGTAAGGAAGACCAGGTTGCTGCCTTACAGAGTTGTACCGCAGAGGCCTGGTGGAAATGAGCCCAAGACGCGCCCACCGCCCTGGTAGAGTGGGCCGTGATACGAGCAGGGGGCGTCCTGCCCCGGGAGCGATACGCCTCGGCAATGGCAAGAAGTATCCACCTGGCAATCGTCACCTTGGAAGCCGCCAACTCCTTGCGGGGACCCTCAGGCAGGACGAACAGGGAGTCTGTGCGTCGAAAAGATTCTGAAACGGATAAGTAGATCCTCAATGCCCTGACCACGTCCAGGCTGTGGAGAGCACGTTCTGTAGGATGGGATGGCGAGGGACAGAAGGATGGAAGGACGATGTCCTCATTCATATGAAAGGCCGAGACTACCTTAGGTAGAAAGGAAGGTACCGGACGAAGAACCGCTTTATCCTGGTGCAAGATGAGAAAGGGTTCTCTGCAGGAAAGTGCCGCCAGTTCCGAAACTCGCCTGATGGAGGTGACAGCCACCAGGAAGGCTACTTTCCACGAGAGGAGACGAAGAGAGACACTGTCGAGCGGTTCAAAGGGAGGTTCCTGGAGGGAACCAAGTACGAGGTTCAAGTCACAGGATGGAAGAGGGGGACAATAGGGAGGAACAATGTGAGCTACCCCCTGAAGGAAGGTCCTAATCGGGGATTTTTGTGACAGCTGTCTCTGGAAAAAAATTGACAGCGCAGACACCTGTCCCTTAAGAGAATTAAGACCCAGCCCTAACTCCAGACCTGATTGCAGGAAGGAAAGGACCGTAGACAGAGAAAAGGAAAGTGGAGGTAGGTCACGCTCCCCACAGAACCGGAGAAAAGACTTCCAAGTCCTGTAATAAACTCTAGACGATGTAGGCTTCCGTGCCCTGATCATGGTCCGAATGACTGTGTCAGAGAATCCTCTACGTTTCAGAATGGAGGTCTCAATAGCCACGCCGTCAAACGTAGCGAGCCTAAACGCTGGTGGAAGACGGGTCCTTGAGACAGGAGGTCGTCCCTGAGTGGGAGAGGCCATGGAGCGTCTCCGAGAAGGAGAACGAGCTCTGTGTACCACGTGCGCCGGGGCCAATCTGGAGCGATGAGAATGGTTGGTATGCCTTCCTTCCTGATTCTGCGAAGAATCCGGGGTAGGAGAGGAATGGGGGGAAAGACATACAGGAGGGAGAACCCCTCCCATGGGGCTACCAGTGCATCTACTGCGTAGGCTCACGGATCCCTTGTTCGAGACAGGAAGACTGGGAGCTTGTGGTGGAGCCTGGATGCCATCAAGTCCACCTCCGGCCGACCCCAACGAAGGCAAATGGCGTTGAAGACCTCCGGATGTAGGGACCACTCTCCTGGATCCACGGTCTGCCGACTGAGGTAATCTGCCGCCCAAATCTCCACCCCGGGAACGTATATTGCGGAAATGACTGGCACGTGATCCTCTGCCCACTGAAGAATCTTGGCCACTCAGATACGGCTTTCGCCACCCAGGCTGACGCAAAAATAGGGCGAAGCGCAGTACCGCACGCTGCAAAGGCCGACTTAGAAAAAGATTCTAGACGGCGGTCCACTGGGTCATGGAGGGATGAACCATCCGCAACAGGAATTGCCGTATGCTTGGTCAGACGGGCAACTGGCGGGTCTACCTTGGGGGGCGTGCACCACTTGTCCACCAGGTTGGCTGGGAAAGGATAGAGCAGATCCAGGCGTCTTGAAGCGGTAAAGCGCCTATCTGGGTGATCCCATGATTTGGTAACAACTGCAGAAAAATCGTCATGCAGAGGAAACACCCTTTGGGAGTGCTTAGAACGAAGAAAGGACACCTTTGAGTGACCAGACAAAGTAGATTCATCCTGAATGTGAAATGTGTCACAGACAGCAGTGATTAAACTGTCTACTAAGGACGCCATCTTGGAAGATTGGTCAGGGTCCATATCGGAGCCTGATTCAGGGAGCTCCCCCTCAGAGAGAGCTTCCCCCGCGGGGGAAGAAGCCTCTGAACGAGACCTAGGGGGTGGCGGAGAAACAGAGGCCTCAGAAGAGGAAGACCGACCTGTTCTGGGCCGCTTGCGAGAGGGTCTACCCCTGGGCTGACTAGAGGCGGAGGGTGTAGATTGTGCAGGCGGAGCGTGGTCAACCAAACGACCCATGAGGGTGAGGGTGGTTTGGGACACCTTGGATAAATCTGCCACTGCCCGGGATAGGGTACGGGCCCATTCCGGTTCCACGCAGACAGGGGGGCACTGCGGCTGCTCAGGCGGGAGTGCTGGTCTGGGTGCACGGCATGCGGTGCAGAGGGAATCCGACTGGCCGCGTGAAAACTTGAAGTCACACTTAGCGCACGCATAGTGAATGGGCGCTGACAGTGGACGGGGGTCAGCCGTAGGTTCAGACATGACTGACTAAAGAGGAGCTGCAAGGAGCTGGAGGGAGCTGGACGGAGCTGGAGGGGGAATAGGGGTTGTCCTACCAGGCAATCCAGGTAATACCAGGTCCTGTGTCCTCCAAAGAGTAGCAGTGCGGCGTCTGCGGGAGGAGAGCAACTATCTCAGGATGCAGGCATGGTAAGGAGCTCCTCCCCGGAAGAAAAAGGCAGAACTCCGCCCCTAGGGCGGGGAAAAGGGCTGCGGCCTAGTAGGCCCAAAAGCCGGGGCCTAAATTTGAAACTGCGGCCGCCCGCAAGCACTTCCGGTCCGGAACACCACTTCCGGTGAGCGGAGCGCAGTCGTCGGCATGAACAAACGCCGAGTGTGCCTGTAACTCGCCCAAGGGTCCCAAGCTCCCGCAGGTCTGGGGAAAGAGGGGTGCCTGGTGGTAGTGGGGGCCGCGGGGGTAACGTATACTCACCCCTCTTCACCTTGCATCCCCTTCCAGCACTTCACCCTCTGTAAAATACACCAGCAGGGTCACCTCCTCAGTTACTGGCACCGAAGTGGCAGGAGACTGGAACAGATGGAGGGATTTAGATTCCAGGTGACCCCGGGGCTGGCGGGAAGCAGGGGAGCATTGCTGCCCTGGTCCACTTTTCTTCATGGGGGAACTGGGCAGGGAGGGTGTCCGACCCTGGCCAGGTATCCCCGGGGGACAGGAAGGCAAAGCGATCCTGTTCCCCAAATGAAAGGATAAAAAGAAAAAATAAATAAAATAACTCCTACGACACTAAGCTAAAACCTGATATGCTCTCTCCGGGCGGGAGGGGATATAGCCGGCAGGAGGAGCCATCACTTTTTCAGCTTAGTGTCGCCTCCTAGGGGCAGCAGCTATACCCACGGTCCTGTGTCCCCCAATAACACAAGCGAGAAACTTTGATAATAGAGCAGGCAGAAAAATCAAATGTCCCCTACACTGTCCTGTAAGTCTATAAACAGAATGTAGGCTTCTGTTAATGGCAGTCTGTATTATGTCTATTCAGAAGCAGCCATGGTATACATCATACACCAGTTTGCCGTCTCACCTGACAAGGGGGTGTCTCATCTCAACTTTTATGGAATAACGCTAGGATAAGTCACAAATGTCAGATAGATGTGGGTCCCACCTCTAGGACCACTCCTATTCTCCAGAATGGGGCTCCCCAAGAGGAAGAGAGCACACTGGGCATGCGCGGCATCCTCTCCATTTGTTGGTTTGGGACTTCAAAAAATGGCCGAGTGAGCATGCTTTGCTACTTTCAGAAGTCCAATAGAAATGAATGGAGAGCAAACTGCGCAAGCGTGGTCACCTCTTCATTCACCGCTCTGGGACTCCCAAAAATAGCTGAGCCAGTGCTTGTCCATTTTCGGAGCTCCCATAGTGGTAAACGGAGGGTGGCAGCGCATGCATAGCTGTTCTCCCTTCACTTCTTGGAGACAGGAGTGGGTCACAGAGGTAGGACCCGACCCATCTAGCATTTGTAGCACATCATAGCAATATGCAATAAATGTCAGGCTTTAAAAAAATCTTCCATACAGCCATTAAAACCTGAATAATACATGTAGACAGTACATAGACCTAATCATCGGGGAGATATACTGTAACCCCGTACATACTGATCCTTCTGTTCATGTGACTTACCCCATGTAGGCACTGAAGATGGTCAAATGATCAGAGTTAGCTAGAGCCATGGATGATTTTGCCAGATCTGCTTCATCTTTTCTACCAATCGGTGTCATGAATGGAGATTTTTCAGTCATGGTGGCAGCCAGGGTTGCCTGTGACAAGGGACAATCATTACTTTAAATGCAATCTGCTACCGGAGTCAATGAGACACCTGCACATCTCCAGTGGTGGATGCCATGTTTAGCTTTTCTATTGGAATAAGCAGGGTAAAAAAAATGGAATTGCACCATGGAAGAAGGGACAAAATCTGAAAGTAAGGTGACAACCCTTAGAGTAGCTGTAATGGTGGTCATATTGGTTGTCACCCAGCTATCCTAGACACTGATTCACAAAAAGATTGTTATAAGAGACGGACAAGACATTGGGACTGCTGAGTGACTGCTATTCTAGAAGCAGACCCAGTTTGCTATGCAATAGAAAAAATAAATAGAAATCTTCTTCTTACCACAGCATCCAGACAGCCAAAGATAGCCCCAAAAATAAGCATCTTTCCAATCTTCACATTGACGGGCAGAGCGGCCAGGTGCTGACCCAGAGGAGTAAGCCTGGGCTGAGTGAGCTCACAGGCCCCGATCTTCCTCAATAAGTTCATGGCGTTACTGATTACTTGGAGTTGTGGAGGGTCCAATGCCTTCGATAAGAAATCCTCTGGAGAGCCAAGATCACACTTCTGGGTTCAACAACATAGAAAAAGGAGAATAAGTTAAGAATAATTCATAAAGTACAGGCAACTGGGAACCTTAATAACCTTCAACCAGTCATAGACAACTCTCATTTCTCAAGAGGTGCCTTAAAGGGGGTTGTAGGAGATTAGAAGAAAGGTCTGCTTTTGCAGAAACTGCACCACTCTTGCCCATGGGCATATTGTATTGCCAGCTTTTTTTTTCCAATAAATCAGTAATGTGGCAAACCTCACCATGATATGGAGACAAAGTTCTTCCAAAGGTACTCGTAATATTTCTGGAACGGAATAGTCCATAAAACTGTGAAATCTGTGAGCAAAAAAATAATACAGATATTATGAAATGTAAAGAAATAAAGGGAAAAATACTCCCAGCATCATGCTTTCTCCTTTAAAACAATCACTGTGGGGTGGAAGGTCCTGTAGACAATGTTGGGGGTTATCCTTTTCAGGTTAAAAACTGCTCTATCAGGCAGGTTGAAGCCCAAAAGGCTCCTTGGAGATACAGGTGCTTGATGAGTTGCTGCCCACCCATAAAAAGGGACGCAAGAAACGTAAGTTTATGGGATTATTATTGCTCATTTATAGTCCTTAATACACATTCAATACATACCCCCCTTCTTTAGGCACATATAAAATTGACTTTGCTGTACACAGCATGCGCAGGAATGAAGTGGCCCCCTAAAACAGCTGACTGGTCGTGGTCTTCAAACTGGGACCCACAGGAAATAATACCGATCGCCTATCTGATAGGGGTTATCCGCTTTTTATGTTGATGACCTATCCTCAGGATCGTTCATCAACATCAGATCACTGGGGGTCCGACTCCCAGCACCCTGCCAGTCAGCTGTTTGAAGAGAACACAGTGCTCCTATGACCGCTGCCTTCTCTTCACTGTTTACCTGATTGCTGTCAGACATCATAGCAGCGAGCAGGTGTAATTACTACTCCACTGTCCCATTGAAGTGAATGGAAACAGCTCCTTCCTGTTCACGTGAATAGGACAGAGCCGTACCCATTGAAGTGAATAGGACGGTGGAGTTGTAATTACACCTGCTCACCGCTGCAATTTCTGACAGCGAGCAGGTAAACAGTGAAGAGAAGGCAGAGGTCGTAGCAGCTCTGCGTTCTCTTCAAACAGCTGACTGGCCGGAGTGCCGGGAGTCGGACCCCTGCCAATCTGATATTAATGACCTATCCTTAAGATAGATTGTCAATATAAAAAAGTGGACAACCCCTTTAAGGATAGAACATCAGTTGTGAAGTACCAGATAATCCCTTTAAGACTACACAATGCACAAAAAAAAAGGTTTCACTATATTGGCAGATATTCACATTAATTCACAAGACTCAGAGTACAGCATCTCCTGGACAAGGCTCTTTACCTCTCCTTGGTGTACAGTCGGAAACAAAATCCATCGCGGACCCGTCCGGCCCTTCCCTGCCGCTGCAGCGCACTGGCTTTGCTTATGAAAGTCTCCACCAGAGAACTCATCTGACTGCTCTCATGATATCTACAAGAAATGATCCAACATTGCAGCATATTAAAATCCTGAACATCTCTTTCTTCTCAGTTTAAGCTGCAGTTATAACGTTTGTCTGTTACAGGAGTTGTCACCCAGCTTTCTTAGTCATCCGACTAGTAGATCGGCCGAGATATGCGGCAATAATAGACAATCACTGAACAGCTAGTCAACTGCCCGTGAGAGATGTAACAGCGGCCATGTTGGTTGTCACTCAGCTTTCTCAAAAAGAAAAGGCTGAATAAAATAATAACAGATTCATGGATTTAGATTTACTGACCATGTATTGATATTTAGGTTAAAATGGTATTTAAAAAAAAAAGTTCAAACCAAAATGGAAGTAGGCAGATCACCTGTTTTCCTTGGTTCTTCCAGCATCGATGACAAAGACCACATCAGGGATTGTGATACCGGTTTCAGCAATGTTTGTCGCCAGCACAATCTGTAATTCGAAGTAATGAAAAGAAAATACAGTTATACAAGAAACACTATTAACTGTCCGCACCGATGGCAACCGTGTCCCCCAAAAGCAGCACATGACCCAATGACATTCTGCTTCAGGGACACATCACCGCTGCCACTGCACATATGAGCCCTCTTCCTTCCAGATGTTGATAAGTGGGGACCAGAGTGCGGTGGACTGAAGGAGCCATAATCGAGCGGTGGGGAGCAGGTGAGTATGCTTCCCTCCACAGGTCCGGCAGGGAAGAAGGGCGGCAAAAAGTGAACAACCCCTTTAAAGGGGTTGTCTCACCTCAGACACTTGATATGTCCCCAATGTCTGATAGGTGTGGGTTCCACCTCTGGGACCCACAAATTGAAGGAGGGCACACCGAATTCATTCCTATGGGAGCGCCGGAAATAGCCGAGTGCTGGTTTGGCTATTTCCTACAGCCCCATAGAAGTGAAAGGAGCGGTGGCTGTGCTTGTCATTCATTTCAATTGAACTGCCAAATATAGCCGAGCGGGCCACTCGGCTATTTTCGGCGCTTCCGTAGGAATGAATGGAGGGCGCCCATGCATGTGTGGTGTGCCCTTCTTCACTTTGTGGGCCCCGTTCTAAAGATAGGTGCGGGTCCCACCTCTATCAGACATTGGGGGCATATCCTAGCAATATGCCCCCAATGTCTGAGGTGAGAGAACCCCTAAAAGAAGAGTATATTGATGATACACCAGACTTGTCTGCTGTATTCTTTCAGTATGGCATTGGCTGCTGGCAGTATGGACCTGTCGCTGTAATATGCTGCCCTTACATAATAAGCTGATGGATCCGCTTTAAAAAGAACCGGATTCATGACCCGATGTAAAACCCTTAAAACATTCATGTGGAAAAAGTATTAGGGTCCTCTGACATGGCACTGCCAGTAACGGGTGCCTTCCGGCTAGATTCGAGTCAAAATGAATGGTGGATGAATGATCGTTATTACTACTGTTCATCCCCCATTCAGTTGACATATTGTTGGCAGCACATCCCTCGTTACACAGGGTAATATTCTGCTGCATGAAAGATGCAACCACCTGACAAATTAGCTTTTTGGTCATTTCTTGGCCGATCAGCAGCTCCTTTACACATATTGGGAATGAGCATTTGTTCGCGATAACAGCTTCAATTCTCGGCCGGTGTAAAAGAATTTATGCTCCACAGCCATGGGTAGCCATACCTTTCTTGTTCCTGCTGGGGGAAGTACAAATGCTTCAGCCTGGTCCTGACTGGAAAGGATGGAGTGAAGTGCAATCAACTTGTACCTTAAAAAAAAAAAAGCATTCACTGACCAGACCAATACAGTCTTAAAGGGGTTGTCCAATCTTAGCCTTTCATGTTCTGAGACGGGAATAATCCTCAGCAAGTGGCCAGACTTACGGAAATATCAGAGTGGCTCGCTGTTTCTGCAGCTATGCAAAAAGCGTAACACAACAATCTAAGCTATTTCCGGGCCATCGCTTACTCTGTGTTATTCCCATTTTGGGAATAACCTGGGGATAGCAGTAGTAGAGAGGTGCCTGGCGGTGGGTTTCTCCTCACACCCTAATGAAAACACACACATACGGCCAAGCCAAGCATGCATGTATATGAGAGGTGGGGAGTGCCGTCGTCAACTTGTGAAGGTGTATGAGCACATTTACACATGTGAAAGAGGATAAGTAAATGCAAAAAAGCTCAAAACCACTGATGGGTGCATTGTAAAAATGTGTGCAAGCACGACCACCACTGATGGATTGCTGGGTGGTCATAACCATGGCAACGAGCAGTGTATAATGTGATGGAAAAATAAATCCAGCCAGCAAAGGAGGCAATATGGATAATCACAATACATTAGTAAGTGCAGTGTAAGTGTATTAAAGAGGCTCTGTCACCCTGTTCTAACCTATGTATATTAATACATAGGTTAATAGGGGCAATTTTCCTATGAAGGCACATACCTGAATAGCAGAGTATGAAGCAGCGGTTGAGGAGAAATCCTTACTTAAAAATTATGCTAATGAGCTTTCAGAGCACCGGGGGGCGGGCTCTTTCCTTCCGAGCACTGGTTCTTCACTGCCCTCCCGGCTCCGAGGCTCGCCCCCCTGCCTAAGTGCACGCCCCTTCGTTGAGTGACTGACAGCGCTAGACCGTTCGTTCTAGCGCTGAAATCCCGCGCCTGCACATTGTAATCGTGCCCGGCGCATGCGCAATAGAATGGAAGCGCTTGCAGTGTTCGGCACTGCAAGCGCTATTGCGCATGCGCCGGGCACGATTACAATGCGCAGGCGCGGGATTTCAGCGCTAGAACGAACGGTCTAGCGCTGTCAATCACTCAAAGAAGGGGCGTGCACTTAGGCAGGGGGGCGAGCCTCGGAGCCGGGAGGGCAGTGAAGAACCAGTGCTCGGAAGGAAAGAGCCCGTCCCCCGGTGCTCCGAAGGCTCATTAGCATAATTTTTAAAGTAAGGATTTCTCCTCAACCGCTTCTTTATACTCTGCTATTCAGGTATGTGCCTTCATAGGAAAACTGCCCCTATTAACCTATGTATTAATATACATAGGTTAGAACAGGGTGACAGAGCCTCTTTAACGTTCCCTACATAATAAATGCTATTTGCTGACATGAGACAACCTCTTTAAATGAATAAAATTACAGGTTATACTGAATCTTTTCCCACAAAACTATATATCAATCTGCTCAGCTCCTCCTGCTCTATAACAGATCAGACACCATGTTCAATGTGACAGGTTCCCTTTAAAAGGCTGCATACTGTGCAGCTGCAAGCAACATGTCACCGGCAATGTGCAAATCCCAACCCCCAACAGAGAGCAGCAAAGATGTTGGCAAAAGCCCAGGCATAATTCTGACACTTAGAAATAGAGCTTTATCTCGTCCTTTACCTCCGCCTGTCATTGAACCTCTTGTCACAGGATAGAAGGTCATAAAGTTGCTGAATATCAGCCAGGCCGAGGTAAGAAGATCAGCACCGCTCCCTCTACATTTCTGTACTGTATACTTCTGTCTGGTGGCAGAGAAAGCAGAGATTACAGTAACAAAGGTAGGACTTTGTAGTAAAAAACATAAAGACGAAGCTTGAAATTCCAAAATCACCCTAAAACCCCCCTGTCAATGGGTCGGGCTCCTCCACAGTGTGACAATAACTGTCAAAATGTATAGGCTGTACATTCTATGGATTCCTATGTTTTCAATCCAGTTATAATTTCCAGGAGGAATAACAGAGGGCTGCCACATTACACTGTGCTAATAAAAGATGCCCAGGAATAGTTATTTTTTGAGGTATAAAAGTATTTACTAAAACAGGCATGTCAGAGGGATGTCCAGTTTAAAAAAACCCTTGTCATATACCCTGTTAGTGAATGTTGATGGAGAGAGGGGAAGGTCCTGTGTTCAGGATCCTCATCTCAGGTTCTCAAGACTGTTATCACCCAGCTTTCCCACATTCCTAAATGGCATATCATGTCTGGCTATAAAGTGACACATTGCTATGTAACTAGCAGATTTGGCATTCAGAGGTCTGCAAAATTCCCCTGTGAAAATAGTAATGGTGGCCATGTCAGGTGGGTGGCCTTCAGCTTTCCAAGAAACAGATAGAACGATGAAGCATTGGTATTAAAGGGGTTGTCTCATCACAGACAACGGAGGCATATCGCTAGGATATATTCCCATTGTCTTATAGGTGTGGGACCCACCACTGGGACTGGCATATCGAGAACAGAGCCCCAAAAGTATTGGAGGGCACACTACGCATAAGCAGCCGCCCCCACAATTCATTTTCTATGGGTCCGCCAAATATAGCCGAGCCCTGGCTCAGCTATTTCCCTCTGTCCCTTAGAAGTGAGTTGAAGCGGTGGCTGGCCATGCGCGGTGCGCTCCCAAACACTTCTATGGGAGTCCATAGCCACAACCTTGTGGGCCTCTGTTCTCGATATAGGTGCGGGACCCGCACCTATGAGACAATGGGGGCATATTCTAGCCATATGTCCCCATTGTCTTTGATGAGAGAACCCCTTTAATGATCAGAACACAAAACATTGACGTACCCAGGAACACCAACAACTCTAGGATCAGGTCCAGATTTATTTTGTTAGGGTTCATGTATAGGACAGCGTGCTGTGTCCGGGCTGAAAACTTCTTATAAGACGGGTTTACATCCATCGCAGAAGCTGACTGAACAGGAATAAACTCCTAGAAGGAAAAAAAAATTGTACTGTTACCTGATGGGGGTCTTAAAAAGTGTTACCTGATGGGGGTCTTATAAAGTGTGCCATTCAAGGGAGACTGGTGTTAGGCCTCCTAAACTTAATAGAAATTGCACATAAATCAATAAAATTGTTTGCGCCTCTTTCAACACACAGAGGTGTCCACCAGAGGGCGATGTTGCACTGATTTCAGATGCAAATTCTTGAGCATGCTTTATTTGGATGGTGATCGAAGGTGTAAGGTTACTTTCACATCTGCATTGTGCTGTCCGGTTTTGAGATCTGGCACAGGGTCTTAAAACAGCAGCACAACGCGTCAGTTTTGTCCACATTCATTGTCAATGAGGGCAAAACTGAACAAACTGGAACGGAGTGCACCAGAATGTATTCCATTCCGGTTTGCTGCTTTCCCATGGCGGACACAAAATCTCTGCAAGCAACGTTTTTATGTGCGGCATGGGAGCCTGAAGAAGCCAGATCCGGCACTAAAACCATGTAAGTCAATGGTGCCTGATTTGGACACAAAAAAAAAAAAACCGGGTCCAGCACTGATTGATTTACAATGGTTTTAGTGCCGGATCTGGCATTTTCAATATAATACAACTGGATCCGTTCTGAACGGATGCAGCCGGTTGTAATATTTAAATGGATGCGTTTTGCTGTGGTTTTGAGATCCCACGCTGGATACTTAGAATTCATAAAGCTTCATTTCCACTACTGAGCAATATATCAAGACTCTTCATTTTGACCGTCACCTGGTATTTTTGGCTGCCTCCTCCTTTGCTGGTGACATTAAGGGTTATTTCCTCTTCGTCCTCTAAGAATTTCTGACAATACTCGGAGTCCTGTTCCAGGATAAACCCCGTTTCCTCAACGATGTCTTCCAAATGAAAAACCTGCAGAAGCCATTATTCAAAGTTATACAATATCCAATGTACTTTCTCTATCAATTTCTCAGTTTTTCAAGATCTCTGCTTGCTGTCATTTAATAGTATCTTAATACTTTTATACACTGGGGGGAAACAGTTAAGTATAAGTGTGTATTCACACGGCCATGTCTGTTTTGTGGACAATGTGCACCCCACATCGCTGTGCGGACCCATTCACTTCAATGGATCCGCAAGATGCAGCCAAAGATAGGACATGCCCTATCTTTAGCAGCACAGCTGTATGGACCCGGACACACGCGGATGGGGTGCACATGGCCAGTGCCCTTGTTTTGTGGCCTTAGTGTGAAAACTGTATTAAGTTGTGCACCTGCGTCAGCATCACATGACCAACACAAATTTTTATGACAGCAAGCAGAGATCTAAAACAAAACAAAAACATGTTGAATTTTATAACTTTCATTACAGAAATAGTAAACTTTTTTTGTTAAACTGGAATTCCCTTTATGATATTGTGGGGGGTGTTGGGGGGGTAGGTCGTCAGTATCTGATCGGTGGGGGTCCCGGATGTCCTGAAGATAGGTCATCAGTATCAAAATCTGAGGTCTGATAGAGGCAGATATGGGGGCACATTGGGCTGATCTGAGGTCTGATGAGGGCACATTGGGCTGATTTGAGGTCTGATGGGGGTCTGACATGGAGGGCTGATATGTGGTTGTGATGTACTGAAATTTATGGGGGATCTGATATGAGGATCTGATATGAGGTCTGATGAAAAATATTTTTTTCTTATTTTCCTACTCTAAAATCTGGGGTGCGTCTTATCATTGGGTGAGTCTTATAAAGCAAAAAATACGGTAAGTTTCAGTCTGATAAGAAATTAGCTATAATGAGTGCTTATGAGGTCAGGAGACCAGAGAGCTACACATGAGCTGTCAGATGACAGGATTCAAAGAAAACGGACTGATTTTTAACCCTTGTATCTCAGAAACGGCTGAACATTTTTAATAAAGGCCAATTGAAAAAAATATTTTTAGCCCAAAATAAGTAAAATGCAATCATAAAAATTTATATAAAAATAGCCTTTAAGGAAATGGCGTAGCACTGCCTGCTCGGCTGCTTCTGTAACTCCCCCTACCCGTAATCTCAGTCATGAAAGGCTAAGAAGGGAGGAACCCTGTAACCACTATGCACATACCTCAACTGGGTAAGTCCTTCCAGATATCCTTATGATGGGGCAGTGTGAGAAGTAGCTGGAAAACTTATCGCTGTCCACGGTGGCGCTCATGAGTATGAGGTGCAGGTCTGAACGCTTGTGCAGGATCTCTCTGAGGATGATGAGCAGGAAGTCAGACTGTACCGTTCTTTCATGTACCTGTAATAAACCAGAAAAGTCATCTACAGTTATAGAAACGTAAGCAGCAAATCCATAGATATAAAAGGACTTCTTTTTTACTTGGGCACCGGCATGCCTGAAATGCCTAGGCAGAAGTAGAGTTTTTGGGGAGCTGATCACCGCTATACACCCAAATACCGTACTAATACCATGCATTCTGCAGGCAATCTCTCCCCTTTAGTGATGTCAGATCGGAATAGTGACAGAATGGCTATGGTTTTAAAAAATATGGGCCTAATTTTCTAAACAGGAATAGAAAATGGTAAATGAGATGGGCCTCCCGGCACGTCCCCTTCTCCACCCACTTTTTGCCGTAAGCGTGGAAAAGTCGCAGATTGTGGTGCAAAGGACATTTTTGCGCCGCAATCCGCTCCAGAAATATCCCTAATATAGGCATATTTATGTTTAATAAATGACCCCATATATGTGTACAATATACAGGTTTATTATGAAGAGCGAGGCCCTCACATTCACTGGAAAGTCTGAACATTTGTTAACATGTACGGCCTGCATGCTTATTTGTTAATAGGAACCAATCGGATTGATCCTTTCATTTTTCAAAGGCATGCTGAAAAATGAAAGGAGGAATCTGATTGGTTGCCATGAGCATCTAAGCTAGTTTTGCTTTATCTCCCCCTTAGCGTCTGCCAGGCACCTGTTAGGAGAAAGAAGGATTGGGTACTTTAAGCCAATCATTAATTTTACTTGAAGATAAGTGGTGTCGAGGGTGTCTGAAAGACGCTCATCCCCATCCCCACTGAAATAAGGCTGGATGAATTTAGCATACATGTTTATGGAAGAGTCGGGCAGAATAGTGGACGGCTGAACGCTCACAGATATCGGGACATGACTTGTGCGTTTGTGCAGTTTTGTACATAAGTGTGCACAGCGACTTACCTCATCCACAATGATATGAGTTATGTTCTTTAGCAGACTGTCTTCCTGTAACTTCCGTAGTAAGATTCCTGTGGTGCAGTACAGAAGTTTGGTGTGTTCCCCTGTTCTGGATTCCATGCGAATCTGATACCCACACAGAGAATTCTAGAAAAAACAAGAGATTTTAGAAGAATTTTGGTCATGTCATGACATGTCTGATTTAGTAACTACTTGCATTCCCCATGTAATAACAATTCTGGGGCATCTATTCTTCTGACTCTATGTTGTGCCATTCCTTTATTATTCCTGCTAGAGGTTATGAATAAATTGCCAGCAGATTGCAACAAAGGTCCAGAAGGGTGTTACCAGTTGGGGGTGTGTCCCTGCACAGCCTGACACTATCCAATCCGTGCTGCCAGTGACTTTGCAAGTTAAAGGGGTTGTGTAGGCCATACATACTGATGACCTATCGTCAGGATAGGTCATCAATATCTGATCGGTGGGGGGTCCAACACCCGGGACCCCCGCCGATCAGCTGTGAATGCATGCTTCCTCTTCATTACACTACACGTCATCTCCCTTGCAGCGGTGTTTATGGATCTCCCCCTGGCAATAGGTCATCAGTATGTATGGCCTACACCACCCCTTTAATTGATTCAACAGCGCTTACAATGTAATTCCGCATGCTTTGAATTAGGGCCCATTCAGATGGCCGTATTGTTAGCGCTGTGGAACACACGGCCGGGCACCCCATTCAAAATGCCTATACTTGTCCGCTGTTGCGGACAAGTATAGGACATGCTTTATCTTTTTATGCGGAGCCGCGGCTGCCCGCTCCCATAGAGGTGAATGGGGCCACATCTATTCCGCAATATTGCAGAATAGATGCGGCCAGATTCGTATGGTCGTGTGAATGGGGCCTTATATTGATATGTGCATAATATTCAGAAATAGTCCAGTAGGAATGACATAAAATGGACGTAAGAACACAGATACCGAATGATTCGGTCAATCCAGACCTTTTTTGGTGGTACATGCAGGGGAGAGCGTAGGGGAAAAATGATTTTAATTTTTTAAAAGCAGCAAACCATAAAACTATATAAATTAGTATCTCTGTAATCGCACTGACTCGCAGACGGTCATAAGATCATTTTTACTGCACAGTGAATGAGATAAAAACAATGGTGGAATAGCATTTTTTTTTTACATTCCACATATATTTGTGGACTGGAATGTAAAAAACAAGCAAATAACCCCCCCCAAAAAAAATAAAACGCAATTCCACCATTGTTTTGAGGTTTGTTTTTATGGCAACTGAAAAGTTAAAAAAAGTTGGCTCTTGGAAGGCAGGGAGTTAAATACAAAAATGAAAAATGGCTGCAATGGGAAGTGGTTAAAGGGTTTATACCATAACTTATTTAAAAAATGAAAATCGGACATCATACAGTACATGGCTATACCTTTCTAACAAAGCTAGAACCAGCCCTGCACCTCACATGGATCCAGAGACCTCCCCATTCATTGCTCCAATGTTCTGCTAGATTTACTGTATTTCAGGCTAGCAGCTCAAGTGGCATGTCCTTTCCTGGAGGCGTGTCCTTTCTGCTGCAGCTCTCTCCCCGTCACATCTCAGGGGGTGTGCCATTCCTGATTCAGCTCTTGTCCTATAACTGTCACAGCTTCTAACAAAAGTTAAAGGGGTTGTCCAAGTTATTTTTTTGTTCTTTATATGTTTCTAACTTGTCAGGTATAACAACTTTCCCATATACTTTGTGTTTCTAAAGCTGCTGGTTTCTCAGAGTTGACTGAGGGTCACATGACCTGTGATGTCACCTTATCTCCCTGGTCTATGATGTTTGGTGCACAAGCCTCAGAGTTCAGATAACAGTCTGTATACGAGACGTCACTGGCCACGCCCCCTTTCTTTGCCGGGCTCCTGCTATCTCCCTGGATTCCTTCAGATAAAACATTAACCCCTTCAGCCAGAACACACTGAGGGCTCAAGGCTTTACAACAAATACGGTAGTAGCTGCAGCAGTGAGAGGAGACAAATGCTGGGCAAGGAGCTATAGAGGAATTGTATTGTACAAGAACAGGTAGGGAGAATTTCCTGTGTGTATCAGCAGTGTCATTGTACAGCTGGGACTTGTAGTCCTACACATACAACATGCTGCTGAGTATTCCAGCAGGCAGACATGTACTCACAGCACTTGTATTCACTGCCTTTACAGGGGAGGGGGGAGGGGCAGAGATTGTTATTACTGCATGTAAACAAAGGCCAGAAGAGAACCAGGGAAATGAGGAAATATAGATTTTTTTTTGCCTAAAACTTGCTGAACTTAGTTATATATTGCTGCCCATCAGATTTACAGTGCTATATATTTTTTTTTATAACTTGGACAACCCCTTTAAGTCTGGTGGCAGTTGAAAATGTAAACTGAGCGCGTGCGACCTCCTCAGTGAGGTGGACGTAGAAATAGGGAACAGATAAACAGCAGGTGGCGCTATACAGATACATTTTATTGAATAGCTCACTGGCTATACTAAAGTTTTAATCGTAGCGCTAGTTAGAAAAATGTATATTTTTTTTTGTGACACATCCCCTTTAATCTTGAACAAATGTATAATAATAAAGGATACCCTCGCCCAAAACTCAATATAGTTGACTTTGCCATTTCTCCCAACTGCTCCCAATGCCACTGTTTGGTTCAGGGTGCAGCATGCCTTTAGGACTCATTGTTCTCACCTTTCCTCCAGGTCCAGACTCACAGCCCAGCTCTTCACACACTCGAGTGGCTAGACTCATGGCAGATATCCTGCGAGGCTGAGTGCAGACGATGTTACACTTCCCTGAGGCCCATTTGTTTAGGAGGAGATCTTCCAGTAGGAACTGAGGCACCTGGGTACTCTTACCACTGCCGGTCTCACCCGCTACAACCATAACCCGGTGCCGGCTCAGCGTTTCTAAAATATAGTCCCTGTGAGCGAACACCGGCAGCTGCTCCCGGTCACTCAGCAGCCTTTTATACCTTGGTGAATCACGGCACTTAAGGAAAAGGCCCCTCACAGGTTCTAAACTGTCTTTTTGGAGCCGATCTAAAGTGTTCTGCTCCAGATCGTCCTCCACGGCCAGGTTTTCCCAGGAGTCTTCGGGGTCCTCAGATATTTTATTGACTTTTGGTGGTTTTAGTTGTTGCTGTCTCAGCTTCAGCTTATTTAATAATTTGGCAATGAACTGGTCCCGGGGCTTGTTGATTTCAAGTTTGTCCTTTTCCTGCTTACTCTTCTCAGCATCGCTCCATTCCAGCCACACGTCTCTGTATGTCGGAGGCAGCAGCTGATGTACGGACTAAGTGGGAGAAAGAAAGCAATGGTTTCATTATCTTATCCTCAACTTTTTAACAGGGGGTTCCAGGACTTAGACACTGATGGCCCATCCTCAAGATTGGTCATTAAAGTGGTTGTCCCGTATTGCTAAGATATGCCCCCAATGTCTGATAGGTGCAGGTCTCACCTATGGGACCCGCATCTATCCTTAAAACGTTGCCCGCCAAGTTCCGGAGGGCGCACCTCTCCGGCAGCTGTCCAAAACAGCTGATCGGTGGAGGAAACAAGGAGTCGCACCCCCACCAATGTGATGTTAAAGGGGTTGTTCCATCTAGGACATTGGGGGCATATCGCTAGAACCTATCCTTAGAACGAAGCCTGCAAAATGCAAAAGCTGCCCTCCATTCATTTCTATGGTAGTGTCGAAACTAGCCCAGCGCTAGTTAAGCTATTTCCATAAGCCCTAGAGAAGTAAATGAAGCAGCGGCTGCGTGGTGCGCTTCCCATTCATTTCAAAGTGTGCGTGGCTTTATTCAGCAGTCCTATAGCAATGAATGGAGGGCGGCTGAGCGGTGCTCCCACCAGCACTTAGCGGGCTCCGTTCTAAGGATAGGTTCTAGTGATATGACCCCAATGTCCAAGATGGGACAACCCTTTTAACATTAGATTGGTGGGGGTGGGACACCTTGCTTCCCCCACCAAACAGCTGTTTTGGGCAGCTGCCAGAGCCGGAAACTATACAGTGGATTCAAGCCTCTATTAAAGAAGAACTCCCGCAAAAACTTTTATTCTCTGACCTGTTAGAAAGGTGCATGATATAATCTGTAGTGAATGTCATTTTCTTATCAGAGGCTGAAATTGAGAGTTTCCACTCTCTTCTTATTGTAGCTGGGTCATGTGACCAACTCCCTGACCTCCAACTGACCCAGGACAGCAAGCCAGTCACTTCTCTATTCATTCCTATGAGACTGAAAGTGAGGCTCCCATAGGAATGCATAGAAAATAAGACTTCCTGTCCACACATAAGGTGCTGTGTGAGTTGGTGGGTCTAATTCCTAGTCACATGACACAGATAAGAAACTTCAGGATGATATAACTCAAAAATTCAGCTACTGGTAAGAAAATGACATTCACTACAGATTACATCATGTACATTTCTAGCAGGACATGGAATAAAAATTTTTGCGGGAGTTCTTCTTTAACTAGTAGTTTCTGGTGCCGGCGTACTGCAGATGAATGGGAGCTGAGCTGTTGTACCCAGCACAGCCACTACACAGCAGACAGACAGAACCTTGTGCCTCCAGCTCCATCCACTGTATTGTTTCTGGTGGCTGTCTGATACAGCTCATCAGCAGGGGTTGCGGGTTTTGGACCCCCACCAACCTGATACCGATGACCTATCCTGAGGACGGGTCATCAATATTTAAATACTTGGCAACTACTTTAAACTTTTGTTTTTTTTAAATTAAATGAAGGATACGGAACCCAACACGCAAATCTCTCATTCATTTCAAAGGAAACCAACCAAGGAGATGCAGCCAACATTACATTGAATAAAGAAAACCCCCTATTGTTAGTATAGGTGGGGGTCTGCACTGCCTAAAAGCCTACCCCTAAGACAGCTGTCAAATAAATGTTTGCTCAGACCATGTCTATTCCTTGCAATTCCCCCCACCATCATGTGCAAGTATTCTCAATACGGAGAAAGTATGCAAAGAGGTATCTCCCAGGAGAACCATCTCGTCAGCTCCACCTACTGAAAGTGATGATGATGAGTCAAGATTCGACTTTCCAACAAGCCTTGGGATTTGACAAAGTAATATAGCCAAGCCAGATATCCATCTGTAGACAGCTGTTTTGGGTTCCTTGACCCTGATCAGTACAGAGTAGGATTCTGGCTGGCTCAGCGCACAGCCTTGGAAGTGGCTTAGGCAGGAGACCTCAAGGCTTGTTGGAGAGTTGAATCTTGACTTATAGGGGGCCACTTCCAATAGGTGGCGCTGGGGAGATACTTCTCTGTATAGTCCTTTTCCATGGAGCATTGCCAATAAGTCTCCATTCAGAACTGGACTCTTTAAGGAGATTCAGCACCCTGCCTAAGGCCTAATTCAAACATCCGTGGAGCACGGTCTGTGAAAACCCGGACCGTGCTCCTTCTGAGGACAGGAGCGCACAGCGTCATTGGTTGCTATGACGCCGTGCGCTTCGTGAGGCCGCCGCTGTACAGTGATACACTCACGAAGCGCACGCCGTCATAGCAACCACTGACGCCGTGCGCTCCTGCCCTCAGAAGGAGCACGGTCCGGGTTTTCACAGATGTCTGAATTAGGCCTAAGCCAATAGAGAGGAATCTATTGCTGCCAGTTATCTCTAGCAACCGCTATACCCTGTGAGAAAATCCAACGACTGATCCATAAAGAAAAATCTTAAAGAAGTAAAAGAAAATCTCATACTTGGCCTTTAGTGAGTTCATAAAGAGCTAAAGTGGCGGCGAGGTGCTGAGCTTGCATGCTGTCCTCTGTGACGATGGTAGGACACACAGACATGATGTCATCGTTCGATTTCACAATTTTCACCCTAAAAGGACACAGATGACATTAATATCTTCACAAACAGATCGTTAATTCTTTCATATGGTTACATTGGTACTATATGAAATATTATTTTAAAACTATAAAAAGCACTGGCACACAGCTTTACCAGGGTCCTCAATGGCAAATCTGCCAACTATCCAGAGATATATACCATACTTCCCGACATTAACTAGACAGAGATGACATGGTGAAGCTGACTGAGAGCCATCGCGGACTCGGTATTGGTGCGGTATAGGTTGTTACCTTGCTCTTCCATAAGTGGATACCATTAAGGGTTGTTTAAATACAGAGGCACACACACAAACATGGCATAATGTGGGGACACTTACCTGCTTCTCCAGTACCTGCCCACAGGCACCTTCTCAAATGACGGATTTGAACTTTTAGGATAATGTTTCCTACACCAATCAATTAAAAACTGCTTCGGAGACTTGCCCGTCCAGCTGCGAGACGTGTAGTCAAAGTTCCGGATGTCGAGAGGCGGTTTGGATTTAGCTGAATTTAAAAAGAATTCCACAGAAAGAAAAAAATAAGTGATGGATTAGGGAAAAAGGGAAACAATAAGTATATCGTAAATATATTGTATCACCTGACTAGGGCTGCAGCGAACGATTATTTTAGTAATCAAGTATTCTACCGATTAATTCAATGATTAATCGAGTACTCTAATAAGAAAAAAACTAATGAAAAGAACATTTTCTATACTCATTAGCCCCCCTGCCATCAGTTTCCACCCCCAGTGCCTTCAGTTCCCCCTGTTGCCCCTCCAATGCAATTAGTTCCTCCAGCAGTGCCACCAGTTCCCCCTCCAATGCCACCAGCTCACCCCAATGCCACCAGCTCACCCCAATGCCACCAGCTCACCCCAATGCCCCTCCTAGCCCATCAGTGCCCAGCCGCAGCGCCAGTGAACAAAAATACTTACCTTTCCTGTAGGGGTGCTGCCGACACTCCAGAGATCTTCCATCCTCTTCTTCACGAGCTGCACTGGGACCTGAAGTCACACAGCATCAGGCCATAGTGCGCGCTTACATGCACTATGTCCTGACGATATGTGTACATCAGGATCCAGTGAAGCGCTGTGCGGGCAGGCGGGTGACCATGCAGCGTCAGTAATAGCAAGCTCTTCACTCACTCTGTGGTCACCTGACATCAGGCCTCATAAGAATGAATCCGAGCTTCTCACTACTGCTGGATTTGCAGAAAGAATGGCACAGCATGCATGACTGTTCTTACCATCAAAATGACTGCAACCATAATGGACCCCATTATCAGTCATTGGGGTCCGTCAGGTGCCTTTGAGATCTGCTGCATGATGGAACAGACACTGCATAGTGCCATGATGCACTTGCGAAAAAAAAGACTAAGAAACAGACAGTTTCAGTTTTGCCCATTACATCAGAAGACTTCCTTTACGTTAGAATCTGCTTTGGTGCTATTGGCAACACTACCAGTTTCTTAATGGTACTCCATTACTTAGATATTGATGACCTATGCTCAGCATATTTCATGAATATCAGATCCATGGGGGTCCGACACCCCGCACCCCCACTGATCAGCTGTCTCAAACAGCTGCCTGATCAGAAACTGTACACTGAACGGAGCCTGAAGCACAAGGCAAGCTGTATAGTTTTCAGCGGCTGCCCAAAACAGCTAATTAGTGGGAGTCCGTGGTGTTGGACCCCCACCGATCTGATACTGACCTTTAAATCATGTATTAAAGGCGTTGGTTCACTTCAGCAAATAGCATTTATCATGTAGGAATTTAATACAAGCCACTTACTAATGTATTGTGATAGTCCATATTGCCTCCTTTGCTGGCTTCATTCATTATCCCATCATCACATTATACACTGCTCGTATCCATGGTTACGACCACCCAGCAATCCAGCAGCGGTGGCCGTGCTTCCACACTATAGAAAAAAGTGCAGGTCTACACACAATCCAGTGCTCCAGACTAAAAAAAATATCAAGGAGCCATTGGCTCCTAACCTGAAAAATTTAGGAGCCAAATGAAATTTTTAGTCGCCAAATTTAAAATGCATATAATTATGGTATAATAAAAAAAAAAAAGACATGTCTTACCCTGTGTAGTTGCCCATATGTCTCTTCTTTTCGTTCTTCTAACTCCATCAATCTTAAGGCTCACCATACTTCATTACACCCCCTCACTGTTCCTCCATTAAAGCCCCCACCTACTCTCACTCCCCATGGCTACTGTAGTGTTCCAATAAAAAAAATAATTAAAAAACTGGGACACTTAGGAGCATGAGGTTTCCTAGGCTACAGGCCACACAGTTAAAGGGGTTGTGCACTAATTTCTCAGACATACAGATTCATGTTTGTGATCATTCTTCCTTGATCCCTAGGCACTGGGTCCTACCTCATTCGTTTCCAGGCCTCCGCTGCTTGTCTTGGGTTTCACCATGAAAACTTTTATCTTGATGCCGCTGCAGCCAATTACTGGCCACAGTGGAGATCTGCTCCCCTTGCATCACATGACCATTTAACATAATGCAAAGGAAGCAGTGATCAGTTATTGGCTGTAACGGCGTCAAACAGGACGTTTTCATGAAGGTACTCAAGACAAGCAACGGAGGCTGGGGAGCAAACGAGCACTGGAGATCAGGTAAGTATGATCACCAACAAAGGTCCTGCCAGTCTCAGAAATTAGTGTATACAAACCCTTTAAGGAGTTATTTTTTAAGAGGGTTTCAAACCAGCATTCTTCTATATGTGACAAAAAACTCATCAGACCCCCTGACATCAGTCCCCAACACCCTTCATTCCCCCCAGTGCCATCAGCTTCCCCACTCCCCCAGTGCCATCAGCTTCCCCACTCCCCCAGTGCCATCAGCTTCCCCACTCTCCCAGTGCCATCAGCTTCCCCACTCTCCCAGTGCCATCAGCTTCCCCACTCTCCCAGTGCCATCAGCTTCCCCACTCTCCCAGTGCCATTCAGCTTCCCCACTCTCCCAGTGCCATCAGCTTCCCCACTCTCCCAGTGCCATCAGCTTCCCCACTCTCCCAGTGCCATCAGCTTCCCCACTCTCCCAGTGCCATCAGCTTCCCCACTCTCCCAGTGCCATCAGCTTCCCCACTCTCCAGTGCCATCAGCTTCCCCACTCTCCCAGTGCCATCAGCTTCCCCACTCTCCCAGTGCCATCAGCTTCCCCACTCTCCCAGTGCCATCAGCTTCCCCACTCTCCCAGTGCCATCAGCTTCCCCACTCTCCCAGTGCCATCAGCTCCCCTCTCCCAGTGCCATCAGCTTCCCCACTCTCCCAGTGCCATCAGCTTCCCCACTCTCCCAGTGCCATCAGCTTCCCAACTCTCCCAGTGCCATCAGCTTCCCAACTCTCCCAGTGCCATCAGCTTCCCCACTCTCCCAGTGCCATCAGCTTCCCCTGTAACCCTGTAAAAAGAATTAGGAAGGGAAACGGGGCTTGGGAAACAGAAGTAGAGTGCCCTGCATCAGTCACTCCCATTGTCAGCAACTTACGTTTACAGCAGGGGCACCACCGACACTTCATCGTTCCGCACTGCTCTGGGACTGACATCACACAGCTCATCAGGTCACGGCTTGCGTACGTCAGGAGGTCAGTGCAGCGAGGGACTAAGGACGTGCTGTGAAGTGTCCGGAGGCCCCCTGCTGGAAAGGTGAGTATTCTGAGCTTTGTAGGACAGCGCTGCAGACGGGACGCTCTAGGCTAAGTGAGGACTATGACGGCAGGCAGGGCACTAAGGGAGGGAGAGGGAGGATGAAAGGGCGCGCACGTCTTCCCACCAGCGCACACGGGAAGTGGGGAACCTGAAGACAGGGCCTAAGCACCAGGCAGGGACTCGGGAAGACTTTATAAAGTATAATTAGGGGGTGGGCCTTCCACCCACAGCCGGGCCCCATAGCAGGAGACGGGAGCCCAAGACGCAGGAACCCAAGCCACGCCCACCCTATTTGCCGGGTAGTGTGAGGGGCGGATCTTCACCCAGCAGACGTATGCAGCGTGCGTCTGCTGGATGAATGGCTTCTTTTCTTAATGAGGCAGAGCAGCGGAGGGTCTAGGCGCAAATGGCGACAAGACTACAAAGTCTTGTCGCCATTTTGCAATTCTAAGTCGCATTGGCGACCATTTTGGTCGCCATCTGGAGCACTGCAATCCCACGGTCTCAGCCACCAAAGAGGCTAATGTTTGTTCCTATATTGTGCAACCACAGCCACCACTGCTGGATTATAGGGTGGATGTAACTTCTGGATAAAAACAGTGTATAATGTATCAATGAATCTAACCAGCAAAGGAGACAATATGGACAATCACAATACATTAGTAAGAGCCTTGTATTAACTTTCTCTACATGATAAATGGTATTTGCTGAAGTGAGACAACCCCTTTAACCCAGCGTCACATGAGCCATTTAGTAACATGTCATGCAAACCCCACCTCCAATGAAAGTGCATCTTTGATAGGTCTATTTTTTTTTGTATTTTTTTTCGACATAAGGCCTAGTTTTTTTATGTTGCTGTTTTGTCCATTAGAATTTGTTAATAGTTTAAATCATGTGCACTTAAAGGGTACCTCCAATTATACAGCGATTATACAATTATATAGGGCAATGAGGGTGGTCAGTGTCTGTTCTACAGGCAGCTCGTACCTCCTGCTTTGTTAGACCATTTTCACACTTGTGTTTTTGCTGGATCCGGCAGGGATCAGCAAAAACGCTTCCGTTACTGATAATACAACCATCTGGATCCGTTATGAACGGATCTGGTTGTATTATCTTTATCAACCAGAGCAGTTTTCTATTGTGTCCGAGAATACAGATCCGTCCCCATTGACTTGCATTGTGTGTCATGCCGGATCCGTCCTGCTCCGCATCCCATGAAGGAAAGAAAACTGCAGCACGCTGCGGTTTGCCCTCTGGTATGGGAACGCAACCAAACGGAACGGAACGAAAGCGGTTTTCTCCGGTATTGAAACCCTATGACGGATCTCAATACCGAAAAAGAGATGTGCCAGTGTCAAAGTAGCCTAACAGGATCCCACGCTATAGGACACAGAGCAGGACCCAATGTCTCCTAGTGCACAGATATGGGCCGTCTGGACCGCCGCCGGTCTGTGCAGCTATTTAGAGGCAGAACCTGCTACACAAGTTACTAGAAAAAAATTATTATTGAGCAAAGTTGTTTCTCTACATAATGATGGACCTTATATAGGACAAGTGTGACATGTCAGCGCCTTCATACCTTTCTCCTCCTTGACTTCACTAGCACTGTCAAACAGATTGAAGTCTAACGTCCCCTCGTCCGGAGCTGCAGCAGCTGCTGGAGACTTCTTACTTTCATTTTTCTCCTCAGGAAGCTTCACTGCCGGGTTAAACATTGGATGCTGCTCCAATACCTTCATTTCTGCAGAAAAGAAAAGAATTAGAAATTTGATATCAGTTGCTAAGTGGTTCCCCAAGAACAAAAAATCTCAAATGTAAGTATAAGACAAAGCTTTGCTTCCGAGGTGAAGTCTTACCTTGCTGACATTCCCGGATTTTGCTCTGCGCCTCCCTCTGACCCGCCTTGTCTTTTGCTTGCTTGGTGTCAGCTGCATGAGCTTTGGCGTCCAACAACTTCGCTGTCAGTTCAAGGTAACGTTCATTCTACAGAAAACGCCAGAATATTAGAGATCACTCCTCCTGCTTGTTCTGCAGACTCGTAAAACTAATCTTGCCATTTGTTTTTGTTTTAATGCCAAGGCTTGGAAGAAGAAGGCTTGTCCAAAAATGCAATCACATGACAGTGCTTGTCTCCTTAAAGCAGGGATGCCCCACCTGCGGCTCTCCAGCATGCCCAGACTGCCTACAGCTATCAGCCTACAGAAGGCATGGTGGGAGTTGTAGTTTTACAACAGCTGGAGAGCCGTAGATTGAGCATCCCTGCCTTAAAGGGTTTAATGAGAATGAGGGGAAAAAAATGACTGCTTTCAAGTAAACAGGGTTCAGCTGCCGAACCGGACAAGGGTGACCCTGTCTCTGGAAAAAGAACGCAGCCATGTTTTTCTTAATATCACGCACACCATTTAAGCTCTGCAGGAAAAAGAGTATTGAAAACACTCTTTTTCTTTAATTCGTCAAGTTCTCATTTGTTTTCCTCTTTGCTGCAGTAAGAGCAACGTTCACACAGAGCATCTGCCGTCAAGGCCTCTGAACATACACCGCCAGTCAGCAGTCTACCGGAAGACTGAGTCACTGGATTCCTGCAAACACACTGACACTGACAGGGATAGTGCCGCCATCTAACAGCACTTCTGTCCTCAACATATGATCTTTAAATATATCGGCATAAACCTATACTGTATATATGTCTTTTGCTTATATAGCGCTAACATATTCCACAGCGCTTTACAGACATTGCCAAATCTCGATGTCCCCAGTGGGGCTCACAAACTTTTTTCCGTATCAGTATGTCTTTGGAGTGTGGGAGGAAACCGGAGAACCCGGAGGAAACCCACGCAAACGGGGAGAACATACAAACTCCATGAAGATGTTGTCCTTGGTCGCATTTGAATCTAGAACCCCAGCGCCAACCATGCTGCCATACATAAAAGACTGAATATAGGGGTTTCTACAAATGGCTGTCCAGTTTGAACAATTCCTTTTCACATCACAGGTCCCAGTTACGTGCTGGCAACAAGAATATAATCACAGGGGGTTGCGGCCAGCAAATCCTTATTTAAAGCAATGTACCATGTATACTGCGGCCTCTAGAGCCTAGGTTCTCAACCTCTGGTACCTGTACCCACATCTCTAAGTGTACCTGCCCTGTCCTGATGCTGTAGTTTTCTATTTTAATACGCAGCACAGTGTATGATGTCAGCCGTGAGGTACTTTGATATCATTTGAGTTAGGACACATGGATAGGGACTGTCTAAAGCAAGGGTCAGCAACCTTCGACACTCAAGCTGTTGTGAAACTACAATTCCCAGCATGCTCCACTGATTTTTATGGGAGTACTGAGAAGAGCACAGCAAGTATGCATGCTGGGAGTTGTCTGGAGGGTCGGAGGTTGCCTACCCCTGGTCTAAAGCAAACAAGTCATTTAAAGACATCAAGGGGCAGATTTATGAAGCTGTTTAAAAACAGAAACCAATCACAGCAAAGCTTTCATTTGATATTCTGCCCTTGCAAACTGAAACCTGTGCTGTAATTGGCCAACAAAGACAGTTTCTCTTTTAGACAGTTTGATCAATCTGCCTCAAAGTCTATGGGAGACTGGAGGCCTACTGACTGATTTTCACCACAGACTCCTGTTCAGGAGTGACCATGTATTCACTGCAATTATACCTAATGGAAAAAAAAAAGTGATTTTAACTCATTTACAACATTTTTTAGGGACTCCCAAACATATGATATGGCAGAAGGATGGGTGAACTGTGAACTGTCTTTGACTTACAGGGTCAAACTTCTCATTCTCAGGGTCTTTCTTGGGATCCAGCTCTTCCTCCTCGTCACTTCCCTGCTCAGCATAGCGCAGGATCCACTCTTTCATGCTCATTTCCTCCTTCTTATCATTACTGGTCTGTCACGCCAAATAGAAAAGTTGTGCCGTAAGTCAGATGCAATTTTCATAGAAACGCTTATCAAGGACATTTGCGTTAAAAATTATTTCACTTCACTGCCAGTGATTGGCTGCAGCAGCACATGTGACCCTGTCTGTGCCAGAAGCTTACATGCAGGGACCGGCGGGCAGTGAAGACGGAGTGTGACAGGGAGAGCACCCATCTGGATCTCCGGAGCACTGCCGGGGTCGCATAGCATTATATTGATTTATGATGCTATGTAACCCTTACAAGTTCTGGAATGTATTGGATAAGACTGACAACATTATGTCAGTGTTATCCAATACATTCCAGAACTCTAAGGGTTACATAGCATCATAAATCGATGTAATGCTATGCGACCCCGGCATTGCTGGAAGGACAAAACTAGTACTGTTGCATACTCACGCTGCGAGTCCAGACCGTGACACTCGCTCATGTGAAAGGAGCTTTACTTTTACAGCTCTGGCAGGGTGGGGTGGTATTTTAAAAATAAAACAGAACAATCCTGGACAATCCCTTTAAAGAGTATCACCACTGAAACGCTATTGCATTTGCAAGCATGAATTCACGTGTAGCAGATATATTTGGTCATTTCTGCAATTGTCTTATTCATCTGAATGGGGTTTGCAGCAATCCAAGCAGATGCTACAGAAACAACCCCATTCAGATGCAGAGATTTCTGCAATCAATCTGTTGTGTGTGAACATGCCATTAGGTCCTGACTTACCTTCACAGGAGCTTCAGCTGATCTACCAGAGCTGGTAACACTGTCACACACCGGCTGCTGTGATGCGGGTCGAAACTTGTCTCTAATTTTCTTCTCTTCCTCCACAAACTGCTGACTGAAGCCATCCGGCAACTGATCTGTGGAAAGAAAGCTGCGTTACCATATACCACGTGCTTCATATATTCTGCCTATGTCAGGTCTGTGTATATCTTTCCAAAAACAGGAGTGGATCCAATCAGAGGAAAACAGCCGTAACATTGAAGTCAATGGCACCTGTCAAAGGGTGAGATATATTAGGCAGCAAGTCAGCAGTCAGTTCTTGAAGTTCATGTGTTGGAAGAAGAAATAATGGGCAAGCGTAAGGATCTGAGCGACTTTGACAAAGGCCAAATTGTGATGACGACTGGGTCAGAGAATATGGGAAACGGAAAGGTCTTGTGGGGTGTTCTCATGATAAGGAAGGCCAACCGGTGGCCGTGTCATGGGTGACACTTGGGAGTAATGGCTTGTCCGTCTGATCAGGAAAGGAGTTAGATCACAGAGCATCATGACTTGCTGTGTATGAGGCTGAATCGTACACAATATCGAGCATATGGTTTTATTGTTATGGTTGATTAGTGTATGTGGATCCAATATGAAGTAAGGCTATAGCCTAAGGGTCAAAAGTATTATTCATACCATCCTGTAAGTTCAAGCAAAGCCAGTCCAATGCAGAATGGAGATCTCCACCGTAGAGCACAGCGTTAGACATGGCCTCTTCAATGTGCTCTGATTTGAAATTAAACTCCTGTAAAGCCATATACAGATCCTAGGAGAAGATACAACAGTTTTTTGTTTTTTTTTCTAAAAGACAATTGCAATTTTTTGGGATACAATATTAATGAACTATCCTCAGGACGGGTTATCGATATCTGATCAGTGCGGGCCTAATTATTGGCGCCCCCGCCGATCAGCAGTTTGGAGGTTGCGGTGAGCTCTGCAGCCTCCTCACAGCTTAACAAGCACAGCGCCATACATTGTATAGTGGCTGGGCTTGGTATTGCAGCCCAGACTCATTCACTTGGGAGGGACTGAGCTGCACATAGATAAAACCAGGGCTGTGGAGTCAGAGTCGGTCACCATTTTGGTGGAGTTGGAGTCGGTATAAAATGGACTGACTCCGACTCCTAAAATATATAATGAATTAGTACATTTAGTTCAGTGCAATAAGTGTTGAATCTATTTTTATAAGAATTTGTGAAAATGATGAAATGTCCTATAAATGTCTGTTCTATTCCTGATCTAAGGATTTAGGCTTTTAGTTGAGATGACTGTGTGCTGCCCTTTATGTCCAGTGCATGTTCTCTCTGTATGCTTTATGTTTCCTCTGAGCTCATGTGTGGAGAGGTTAGCTGCTCTTATGGCTTCTATCTGCTGATGTAAAACACGTAGGGCCTTATGTATGAAAACTGTCTAGGTGTAGAAGTTTCTTTGCTGCCCATAGCAACCAATCAGAGTTCCCCTTTCATTTCATATAGTGCTCTGGAGAATGAAAGGGGAGCTCTGATTGGTTGCTATGGCCAACAAAAAAGTCTTAGACCTAGACAGTTTTCATACATCAGGCCCAGAGGTGTAGCTACTGGGGGGGCAGGGGAGGCGATGCTCCGGGCCCAATACCTCTGGGGGGGCCCAGCAGGGATGGCCTTAGTACAATCAGGCGAATACAAGTGAGCGACTACATTATGGAGTCTGATGGGGGCACATTCTGCTGATCTGAGGTCTGATGGGGGCACATTCTGCTGATCTGAGGTCGGATGGGGGAACATTCTGCTGATCTGAGGTCTGATGGGGGCACATTAAGCTGATCTGAGGTCTGATGGGGGCACATTAGCTATTGGTGATGGGGCACATTAAGCCTATCTGAGGTCTGATGGGGCCATACCTTTGGTTGATGGGGCACATTAAGCCTATCTGAGGTCTGATGGGGCACATTAAGCCTATCTGAGGTCTGATGGGGGCACATTAAGCCTATCTGAGGTCTGATGGGGGCACATTAAGCCTATCTGAGGTCTGATGGGGGCACATTAAGCCTATCTGAGGTCTGATGGGGGCACATTAAGCCTATCTGAGGTCTGATGGGGGCACATTAAGCCTATCTGAGGTCTGATGGGGGCACATTAAGCCTATCTGAGTCTGATGGGGGCACATTAAGCCTATCTGAGGTCTGATGGGGGCACATTAAGCCTATCTGAGGTCTGATGGGGGCACATTAAGCCTATCTGAGGTCTGATGGGGGCACATTAAGCCTATCTGAGGTCTGATGGGGGCTGTTAAAGGGGCTATTAATTAATAATATTTTGTGGGATATTATTAATTAATATTCATAAATAGGCGTAACCGGCTGACGCTAGCTCCGCCTATTTATTTCCCACACTGTTCTATTCCCTTCACGCTACAACTACCTTATACTGTAACGGCGGCTATGAAAACCACGTAAACTGTATTTTAAACAATAAAAGGTTTTATTACTGTCTGATTATTAGGACTATATATATATATATTTATATCAACGTATATAAATATATATACATATATATCCGCACCACAATACAATAATATACACTGACTACACTACACACTCCCACTAGTAATTCCACCCACAATATTAACTAGATAACACACACTCACAATATAGCAGCCCACCCTCACCTATACTATACTGTCCCTGGAAGGTAAAGGGTTAAATAACAGTAGGGGATAAATGAGGGATAATGGCAGGGAAGGGGTTAATGGTATATGGTGATTAAGTCAGGGCAGGGACCACAGGGCAGCAGGGTAGAATCAGGGCAGCAATACAGGGGTTAACAGTAGGGTCTGTGGAGTTGGCAGGGCTGGCACAGAGGTTCTGGGGTCAAGGGGTAATACAGGGCAGGGAATGCAGGGATAAATGGCTCAGGGGTATGGGTCCAGGGGCTTGCAGGGGTAATATCAGGGCAATCAGGGGTTCAGATGGGGTATCAGGGGTCTGGAGCAGGGGTTGTCGGTACTCAGCCTTCCAGGGGGGGGGTTGGTCCAGGGGATCTTCTTCTTCTCGTTCGTCCAGGGGATGGTTGTAGGTGGGGAGGCACGGCTCAACTGAAGAGCGCAGCGCGATCGGGTTATTTAAACCCGGTCGCGCTCGCTCCCGTGCTGCCGGCGAGCGAGCGCGCCGGCAGCATGTGCACGAGTGCCGGCGCGGTGCTATGACGTCACCGCGCCGGCCCGCGTTGTTTCCCGGGCGGAGGATCTCTTTGATCCTCCGCCTGGGGAGCGCTTTGTATCTCCGGCGCTTGTAATTACAAGCGCCGGAGGTATGCGCTGGACAGAGACAGGGAAACCTATTGTTTCCCTGTCCTGTTAATTGCCCCCAGCAGCGCTGAGGGTAATTAACAGAAGGGACAGAAGATCATATCGATCTTCTGTCCCTTTGAAGTACCTGGGACTGGACTAATTACTCCAGTCCCATGTCTCCAGCTATCCCCAGCAGATGGCCATTGTCCATCTGCTGGGGGCTATGGGGGGGGCACCCTGGCTATGACATGTATATAGATACATGTACATAACTGGGGATCATGTACATGCATCTATATACTTCTGGAGGATATTAGGGGTATATATATGAGGAAAGGGGGCAATATACATAAAGGGGCAGTATTATAAGGGGGCCTAAACAGGGGGACATTTACATACATATAGATGTATATATATAAATCTGGGGCATATATACATACATATGTATTGGGACTGAAGGGGCATGAATGGGGCACATAAAGGGGACTGTGGGGCCATCTGAGGCCTAAACATGCATATGGGGCCAGAGACCCCAACGTGGGGTCATATATATACATATATATATATATATATATGCATGCCTGATTAAAGGGGCATGCATGCATATAGATATATATCCACACATTACAGGGCCAACACTTCCTTCTACAGGGGCACATTAAGCCGATCTGAGGTCTGATGGGGGCAGATTAAGCCGATCTGAGGTCTGATGGGGGAGCACATTCTGCTGATCTGAGGTCTGATGGGGGCACATTCTGCTGATCTGAGGTCTGATGGGGGCACATTCTGCTGATCTGAGGTCTGATGGGGGCACATTCTGCTGATCTGAGGTCTGATGGGGGCACATTCTGCTGATCTGAGGTCTGATGGGGGCACATTCTGCTGATCTGAGGTCTGATGGGGCACATTCTGCTGATCTGAGGTCTGATGGGGGCATATTCTGCTGATCTGAGGTCTGATGGGGGCACATTACGCTGATCTGAGGTCTGATGGGGGCACATTAAGCCGATCTGAGGTCTGATGGGGGCAAGGGACTGTTAGTTTAGTGATGTAAAAGCTGGGGACAGGTTTCCTTTAACATAGGATTCCCCTTTTATACTCCTATTAATCCTATATTTTACTGCATTATGTGGTAGAGTATTTACACTAGGGTATGTAGAAAGTCTATTGTACTGTACTTAAAGGGTTTCTGTCACCAGATTTGGGCATACTAAACAGGATGGCATTTGCAATGTGCAAATGCCACCTGATGCCCAATCTGGTTTTCTTACTGTAATCAGATCAGCCGTTTTGTTAAAAAAAGCACTTTTATAATATGTAAATTAGGCGTACTAGGTGCAAGAGGCGTTTACCTTGCACCTAGTAATCGCCGTGTTCCAACCTCTAGTGCCGCCTCCTGCTTCCTGATTGACAGGGCCAGGCAGCTTGCTCGATGAGCTGCCGGCCCTGTCCTCGCTCGAAATCCCGCGCCTGCGCCGTGTAGGCTAAATTCGGCGCAGGCGCAGATAGTTCACCCGGCCGCCCGGCTCCTGCCTCTCTCACTGCGCCTGCGCCGTGCGGAGTAAAAGCTTTTACTCCGCACGGGCGCAGTGAGAGAGGCAGGAGCCGGGCGGCCGGGTGAACTATCTGCGCCTGCGCCGAATTTAGCCTACACGGCGCAGGCGCGGGATTTCGAGCGAGGACAGGGCCGGCAGCTCATCGAGCAAGCTGCCTGGCCCTGTCAATCAGGAAGCAGGAGGCGGCACTAGAGGTTGGAACACGGCGATTACTAGGTGCAAGGTAAACGCCTCTTGCACCTAGTACGCCTAATTTACATATTATAAAAGTGCTTTTTTTAACAAAACGGCTGATCTGATTACAGTAAGAAAACCAGATTGGGCATCAGGTGGCATTTGCACATTGCAAATGCCATCCTGTTTAGTATGCCCAAATCTGGTGACAGAAACCCTTTAACAGCATGGATGATCTAGCAGTTTATATAATCATCTTGCTAATACAGTATTATAACCACAACTAGTAGTATGTGCCTGTGAAGTTGGAAACGTGTGTTTGGGAAGCCAATAAGTGGGGGGCCACTCAAGTATGTTTCGCCCCCCCATGTGCTGAACCTCTAGCTACGCCTCTGATTAGGCCCTAAGTGAGCTGTACCCAGAGAAGCCTGATAGATTACAAACTGTTTTTGTCATGACTTATCTGTACTATTGATTTTATGCAAATTTGTTTAAAGTTATCACTTAAACATGCTCCATGTATGAGGGAGTCGGGGTCGGGAGTCGGAGTCGGGGTGAGGGGAAATTGAGGAGTCGGAGTCGGGGCTTTGGCTTACCGACTCCACAGCCCTGGATAAAACGACCAATCAAAGAGACAAGGAAGAGGATAGGTCATCAGTACTTTACTCCTGGAAAACCCCTTTAAATGTATACACATTGTCCTGCAACTCTGATACCCTAATTACATTTTTTATAATTGTTCCATAACCATTGCACCCCATAATCCTGTCTGCAGTTGCACCAAATAACTTCTGGGTTACAAATCACAGTCCTCCCTCCGTTACAGATACCAACGCTGCGGTCCCAGTTGTTTACATTCCTAACTTCGGGATCTGCGTCTCCTGGCACTTATTCCCCACCAACACCATCATGCTCCTCCAGTGCTAGCTCTGCCTAATAAACCAATTTTAGGCAGTCCCCCACCCCCTTGCTCCTCACAGTGCTATGTTGGGACTCCTATTCTGTGATCCTGCAGTTTCCACTCAGAACACCACAGGATGGCATCATAACATACAATGGGACGCATGCGCAGTACAGACAGGTAAATGCAGAGGCCTATGATTCCGCTGGCAATGTAATTGACGTTAATGATAACGCCTGTATGTAGCCAGGACCGGAAAAGAAAAGGCCTATTTCCTCCTGAAGAGTATGTCAGTTATACTGCCGAAAACTAAAGCGAATCTCATATTTTTTTTATTAAAAATGTCCTGGAGAAACCCTTTAAGAAAATTGTATTTTGCCATGCATTAATACCACCTGGATGACTTATTTTTATTTTCCTCGGACAGGCATCCAGGCAGAAAAAAAAATTAGGAACCAAGTAGGAACCATAGCAACCAATCAGATTCCTCCTTCCAAAATGAAAGGTGGAATCTGATTGGTTGCTATGGGCAACAAAGCCTATTCTACTTTTCACCAGTTTGAAAAATGACCCCTAAAGTATAATGGAAAGATTTGCACCTGTTCTGGGTTTAGACCTGCACCTGGATTTGGCTCAAAGTCACTAATGGAAAACATTGGGGGAGACTTATCAAAACTGGTGTAAAGGAAAACTGACTTAGTTGCCCATAGCAACCAATCAGAGTCCAAGCTCTCCCACTGACTGAACACTAAGGGATCACGCACATGACCGTAGTTTCTGTCTGCATCTGATCCGAATTTTTGCGGATTGGATGCGGACCCAGTCATTTCAATGGGGCCACAAAAGATGTGGACAGCACATTGTGTGCTATGCGCAAGTCCGTTCCGTGGCCCCGCAAAAATTTTTCCCTATTCTTGTCTGTTTTGCAGACAAGGATAGGACAAATCTACATAAGTTAAAAATTATCGGCGTGCACTCGCCAGTGTTCCCTGTTTTGTGGATCGCAAAATGGATGCAGTCGTGTGCATGAGCCCTGACTGTGTGAATAAGCCTCAGGCATTTGCTCTGTATGTGCGGGTGAGATGGGATAGGTTATATATTTAACAGTGCAGATAAGCTAAGCACAGAACATAACACACTATGGGGGAGATTTATTAAAACTGGTGTAAAGTAGAACTGGCTTGGTTGTCCATAGCAACCAATCAGATTCCACCTTTCAATTTGTACAGCTCCTTTGGAAAATGAAAGGTGGAATCTGATTGGTTGCTATGGGCAACTAAAGCAGTTTTCCTTTAAACCAGTTTTGATAAATCTCCCCCTATGACTTCTGCACAGTGACAACACTTAAAATGGAGCTGCCGACCTGTAACTTCTTAGAAGTCAGCCTTCCGGACACCGTTCCTGCATCACAGTTCAGTTTTTTATGCTCGTTGATCAGCGTGATGATCTTTTTCTCCAGCTTGCTTTCAATCACCACCTGTCGGAGAAAGATCAGGTTAGACCAATGCAATGAAGATAACTTACTGGCTCCAGGTAAGGCTCTGTTCACACACGCAGACCTATATATCTCTACAGTCACAGATTATAAACCAACACTATGTACAGCCTGCACATGCAGTTATACGCTAGTCCACTCCAAATGACCCCTCGTCTACTGTCTGTACACCGAGACAGGGCAGGAGTGGAATAACACGAGACTGCAGCATCACACTATACCAAAACTTCACTGTGTGAACACAGCTTTATATGTCAGGGAATTGCATATACATCGAAAGGGGTTGTCCAGGATTAGAAAAAACATGGCTGCTTTCTTCTAAAAACAGCACCACCCTTATCCACAGGTTGCGTATGCCCCATTGAATCCAATGGAGCTGAGCTGCAATATCAAATGCAATCCATGGACAGGGGTGATGCTGATTTTAGAAAAAGCAGCCATGTTTTTCTAACCCTGGACAGCCCCTTTAAGGGAAAGTTGAAGGGACGCAATGACGTGTGTTCTCACCTTCAGTATAGACCTGTCATTATTCACAGCGGACCCAGACTCCACAGATGAAGCTAGACTGTACGTTTTTGGACCTAACAAAAAGAAGAAACCCAATGAACCACAAAATATTGTGACTGCATAGAATTTGGACAAATACAATCCAGATATCTCGGGGACCTTCTCTAGACAGGATGGTTTGAGTACATCAACCTCACATTCTGCATTGCCAGTCTCTGTATCTGCTTTTTCCCCACAAATAGCACCTCCCCTGTCTATAGGCTGTGTCTGGTATGGCAGCTCAGCCCCAGTGACCTGAATGCAGCCCATGAACATAAAAGCTACTCTTTCTAGAAAAAAAAAAGACCCGTTTTACTAGACAGAGTTCTGATTTAGAAGTTTTAGGAAGCTTGGTGAAAACCATTAGGGAGTGGTACAGGCAGCCATATTGGTTGACAACTAGCTTTCCCAGAAACAGGTGTAACTAGATGTCTAAAGACAAGACACGGTCCGCCCCAGGAGTTGAGTTTCATGTAGTTTTATTAAAGAGGGCCTTTCACCACCCCTGACATGCCTATTTTAATAGCTACTTGTATTCCCCACGTACTAACAATTCTGGAGCATCTATTCCTATGTCTCTATGTTGTACCATTCCCTTATTATCTTGACTAGAAGTTATGAATGAATTGCTAGCAGTCTGCAGTAAGGGTACAGAGGGGAGGTAACCAGTTGGGGGTGTGTCCTTGCACAGACTCACTCTATCCAATCAGTACTGCCATTTTCAGACTGTGCAGGTACACGCCCCCAACTGGTTACCACCCCTTTGTACCCTTACTGCAGACTGCTAGCAATTAATTTATAACTTCTAGTAGAAATAATAGAGGAATGGCACAACATAGAGACATAAGAATAGATGCTCCAGAATTGTTATTACATGGGGAATGCATGAAGCTATTAAACAGTAATGTCAGGAGAGGTGAAAGGTCCTCTTTAAACTTTCTCTGGAAATGACAATCCCAATCATCCGATCTTTGTGACTGTATTTATTTTGCGATACTGTCCATGTTGCATGGATTTTTGTATTTTTTTTTTTACTTTATTGGGTCCGTTGTGTGCATTTTGCGGCAAAGTATAGGACATGCTATACATTTGGCGGAACAGACATATGGATGTAGAAAGCACATGGATCAGCCACATCTATATGTCCGTAAAATATAGAATATGTCCGCAAAATGCAGACCTCTGACCTACTGAAGTGAATTGGTCTGCACATGAACCACATATGTATTTTGCGGATCTGCGATTATCAGACCACAAAACGGATATGGTTGTGAGCACGAGGCCTTACCTTGTTTGCTCCGTGCTTCCTTGCTCACAGAAGAGACACTTGCCGATTTGCCAGCCTCTCTCTTCGATGCCTCCTCCCCGCCAGTCCTGGTTTCTGCCGCTGCCCTGGGTCGGTTAGCAGCTGCAATCGCTGGAGCATTGCTCTGACGATTTTTCTTATTTTTTCCGCCCATTTTTCTAGATCCTCAGGACAATATCTACAAAAACATATTAATATAAGAAAAAAAAACTGTTAACTGCTTGAGACTTGGATTTTTTCTCAACCTCTGGCAATAGTGGCCTTCATTCTAGGTCATAAACAGTGACAGAACGTCACGTGATCATGGTGCCAATGTCTCCTGATATAATGGCCCAGATTTACTAATTTTTTCGATGGGGTAAACTTAGCACATACCAAATTTATCACAGAGGCTCAGGCTGGATCATAAATCGGGTGCAGGGCTAGACACCTTTGTCTACCTTAAAGGGGTTCTGCAGCTTTTTCTCACTGATGAGCTATCCTCGGGAGAGATCATCAGCATCTGATCGGCGGGGGTCCGACACCCGGGACCTGTTTGAGAAGTCAGCGGCGCTGGCAGTAGTGCTGCAGCCTTCTCATTGTTTCCCGCAGGCCCAGTGACGTCACAACAGGTATTACCGGCCTGGGCGCAGCTAAGCCCCATTGACGTGAATGGGGCGCCCAGGCCAGTGATACTAGTCTTGATGTCACTGGGCCTGCGGGAAACAATGAGAAGGCTGCAGCGCTACTGCCAGTGCCGCTGCTTTCTCAAACAGCTCCGAACTGATGCTGATGATCTATCCATTGGATAGATCATCAGTGAAAAAAAAAGCAGCAGAACCCCTTAAACCCCCTAACGGTTTTGCCAGAGTGGAGCTCCAGCAGTGGGAAAAGTAGCTAACTGGAGGGGGGAGGGCTGCTTTAGATGCTGCTACCTCCTGAATGGTAGCAGCTAGAAACATGCAACTGATTCTTGTTTGAAAGCAGACATTCACAGCTTTCAGACAATGCCAGAATCACAGCAATTTTTACACATTTTACACGGTGCAGGTGCAATCACATTAGTAAATATGTCCCTCTGTTCCCAGGAGCAGCCTACCTCTCAGTGCTTTATGGACTTTTCCCATAATCCTATCCCGGAAGCTTGGTGCATGATTCACCACTCCATTCACTTCTATGGGACCTCTAAGTACAGTGCTCGCACTTTCTCTGGCAGTCCCACAGAAGTGAATGAACCGGTGATAATAAATGTGCACTAATGCTCCATTCTCATGAGGAACTTCTGTGATCCCAGTAGTCAGTGACTTATCGTCTACCCTGTGTATAGGGAATAAGCATTGTTAGTGGCAAAGTGTGTGGCTTGCCAGAAAACGCTTGGTTATGAATCGGAGGGGGCAGGGGTGAACTGGGAAATTAAAGGTGGCCCCGTTTTGTAGTCGGGTCTAAATTGATGGAAGGTGGGGCCAGCAATACCATATTGTGGCACATTATACCACCCAACAGAGCCCAATACCACAGTCCATTACAAAATACTGCCAGCAGCACAAAAAACATCACCAAAAAATTCCAGTGGCTGGCCGTGAGGAGGGCCCAGGTAGCCCCCTGGGCATTGGCCCACTGGGAAATTTCCCTGTAAGGTCTATGGCCAATCCGCCCCTGGGAAGAGGATGTCCATCCAGGACTGCCGCAGACTGTTTAGTGACTACTCCATCATGGACTGTCCTGCCGTCGATGAAGAGGAGGTTTGAAACCCCTCTACAGCAAAGGCAGGATTGAAGGGCTTACCATAAGGTCTCCATTCTTGAACCTGGCCATCATCGGATCCCAAAAAGAACCTGGATTTGTTGCTAAAGATGATGCGGTTCCAGTCTGTGGCCATCCAGGTTTATTGTTCACCACTACAAATGGAGGCTACGGTGGCCAGCAGTGCGCCCTCCTCAACTTTCCCCGCTCCATTCACCATGTAGGTGAGGGTCCCAGAGAAGGGACCCGCACCTATCAGACAATGGGGGCATATCCTAGTGATATGCCCCCATTGTCTATGATGGGACAACCCCTTTAGAACGACGATCCAGCTTCTCTTAGTCCAGTGACGGGTCCCATCTCTGTCTGTCAACTGGGCAAAAAAGTGCATCGTAGAGGCATGTCTAGCAGTTAACGATCTCTCACCAAGAGGTACACTACCCAAAAGTAGCCTCTGAGACCCTTTTTTATAGGACAGTGGGAAAAGCTCTTTTGTGCCCTCTTGTGGAAAGACAGTGTCTAATCAGAGCACACCTGTAATCATTTACATATCTGCCTAAGGGCTTGTGCACACGAACATATATTTTTTTTTCCCGTGTCCGTTCCATTTTTTTTGTAGCCCATATGCAGACCCATTCACTTCAAAAGGGCTGCAAAAAAATAAAAATGACTCCGTGTGCAGTCCGTTTCCGTATGTCCGTTCCGCAAAAAAAAAAAAAAGAACAGGTCTTAATATTGTCCGCATTACAGACAAAGATAGGATTGTTCTATTAGGGAGTCAGCTGTTTCGTTCCGCAAAATACGGAATGCACACAGCCGGTATCTGTGTTTTGCAGTTCCGCAATTTATGGACTGCAAAACATCCAACGGTCGTGTGCATGAGCCCTTAGACATAACTGCATGCTGAGTTTTGCAGTGATTGCACATTTCTATTTGGGTGCGCTATTGTTTTTTTTGTCAATGAGTGTAGATATCTATCCTCAGGATAAGCCATCTTTGGCTTGATGCGGGGCTGTCCATTGCAGATTAGCTGGTACGTGTGGGCATCTTAAAGGGGTCGCAGCAAAGACGTTGACGTCACAGCTGCTGTTGGAGCCAGTAAGTATAACATGATTTATTATTTTAACTCTTTCCTTGCCGTTAGCAATTGATGCTCAAGTGAATGAAACCGAGCAGCTGCAGCAGCAGACACGGCCCCGCTGACCTGTATGGCACTGCGCCACTTTCCCTACGCTCAGCTGATTGGTGGAGATCACAATTAGGGATGAGCGAACTTTTGTTTCAAGTTCGATGTACAAGGTTCGGGTTATCTAAGAATTCTGTTATGGATTCCGCTACCACGGACCATAAGTAATGGTCCGTGGTAGCGGAATCCATAACGGAATTCTTAGATATCCCGAACTTGAAACACAAGTTCGCTCATCCCTAATCACAATCCCTACTGATCAAAGGATAGGTCATCAATGTTTGGCTCATGTAAACCTGCTGTACAAATATTTCCTTTAGGACTCATGTACATGAACGTATTTTCTTTCCGTGTGCATTCCATATTTCCGTATTTCCGTTCCGCAAAAGAATAGAACATGTCCTATTATTGTCTGCATTACGGACAAGGGTAGTACTGTTCTATTGTGAGCCAGCAAAATACGGAATGCACACGGATGTCATCCGTATTTTTGCGGATCTGTTTTTTGCGGACCGCAAAACTCATACGGTCGTGTGCATGAGGCCTTAGGGTAAATGCACACATTCAGGATTTATGTGCGGACAATCCGCACTGAAATCTGCAGTTGTTCGCAGGAAAATCCGTGCAGTCAATTCCCATCAATTGGTGCAGATTTTACTCTCCCCAATAAAGTGAATGGAGAAAATCCTGCCAAGAAAAATAAACTAAATTGACATGCTGTGGATTTTAAAGGGGTATTCCCATCTTAGACAATGGGGGCATATCGCTAGGATATGCCCCCATTGTCTTATAGGTGCGGGTCCCACTGCTGGGACCCACACCTATATTGAGAACGAAGCGGGGGAGCTCTGAACCCGGAGGACCCCGGATTCCGACCACCGCCAGGCGCTGCCCCCCCCCGCTGCGCTAATAGAAACTAATGGGAGCGCGCTGCGCATGCTAGCGATATGCCCCCATTGTCTAAGATGGGAATACCCCTTTAAAATCCGCACCGAAAAAAATCCACATCCTGTGCATGAGAATTTCAAATTCTCATACAATACAATGTACATGACCTACGGTGCGGAAAATCCACATTTAGCTTTACAGGTCTAAAGACGATCTATTATAGTGCAGTACACATCTGTATACTCATCATCCGGTCCAGCCATACGCTGTGCTCATAGGATGAGAACCCATGGGTGCAGACTAACATATGCCTGATTCACAAGCATCACAGCTACTAACATTACAATATGCAGATCTCTGCTGTGAAGGACTCTAGAATAGCTGGGTGACTACCCCTGTAAATGCTGCACTGGTTGTCACCCAGCTTTCCTACAGCCTCAATGACAAATTGAAATTAAAAGACTCCATGATCACTGATGCGCTGTGAAAACATGAAGCAATGGAAACTATCCCCCCCAGAGATGACTGGGACAGCATTAGGACCTATCCTTCCAGCCATGTGCCCAGCACATACGCACGACTGGCGTATAAATAACATATATATGTTGGAGGAGCATCACTCACCAGTCACAAATCATCCCCATCACACCCGTGACGTCACGACAGATTCTCAAACGCCCGGAGCTGCTGACGTCACGCAACTACCACTTGGTCTACAACACAGAATCCCCGGCACATGTAACCTCGTGGAATCACTTCCTGTCCGCATAAAAAGCAGCCATCTTGTTGTAGTCTAACTCATTGACTTCTGAGTATTGTTTTGTCTTCGGGAAAATGGCCGAAGACGCAAATCCCTAACCAACTATTGGAGTCACGTGTAATGCAGAACTGTCTCACTCACGTTACTGGTGAGCGCTGACGTCACTTGTGCGCGTCCAGAACCCATCGGTTACGTCATCGGTGTGCGACTTTTAGCACACGTTATCGGCCTCTGCGTTGACGCGCTAACCGGTACCGGACTTAGGGCTTTAGTAAGTTTGTCGGCACAGGGAGTTAATTCGTCGGAGGAGATGGCGGACGCCTTCGGGGACGAGCTGTTCAGTGTCTTTGAAGAGGAGACACCGACTGCAAGCAAGACGGCCACTCAACCTGGGCCTGCGGCCAAAACCGGGTGAGGGTCCCTGCTAATAACACCCGGAGAATCGTATAATTGACAGCATTGCCTGAGTGATGGACAGAGGCCTGTAATGCCTGTATATTGGGGGAGATTTATCAAACTGGTGTAAAGTAGAACTGGCTTAGCAACCAATCAGATTCCACCTTTCATTTTCCAAATGAGCTCTGAAAAATAAAAAAAGGTACAATCTGATTGGTTGATAGGGCAACTAAGCTAGTTCTACTTCACACCAGTTTGATAAATCTCCCCCATCCTATCCAGTTTCTGTATGTACAATGTATGGTGAAATAGTTTGCCTTTTTCAAATATGTTTGTCATATCAATTCTTCACTGCTATCTCTGCATGCTGTCAGTGAATGGAAAGTTTCCTATTTACATCAGAGATTGAAAACCCCTATAACTATGTGGAGTCTCCGTAGTATCTTCTCAGGACAGTAATCTGTGAACTGGTCAGTTCGCTGTCAATCTTAGTCTTACGATGGGTTAAATTATAAATATATATTTATATAAATTGTGTTTGTTATTATGAAGGTTCATTACTGGACATGGCCACCAGGTGTCGCTCATTCATTAATCTGCATTTAAAGGGAACCTGTCAGCGGCAAAAACCGTCTCAAACTGCAAAGTAGTACCTTAAAGTAGCCAGCAGTGATCATGATCATATTCTTCCTGCAGTCAGATGCTGTAAAAGCATCAAAAAAATGTTATTTTATCCCCTGCGCGCAGTCATGCTTGAAGTCAAGGGGTCAGCTGCCTCCTTGCTTCAAGTCAGGGTAACTGCGCCCTCTTCGCCTGTGACTGACAGCCGGGTGTTTGGCAAAGCTAGCCGAACTCTGGTGGCTTCCTCAAACAGCTGATTGGTGGGGGTGCCACGTGTTGGAACACTGCCAATCTCATATTAATGAACTATCCTGAGTATAGGCTATTAATATGAATATCTCGGAGAACTCCTTTAACATATGCCAAGTGCCTAGCGGTTCGTAGTGTATACACAGTCCATGTTGCTGAGACTTCACCCCACAGATTGCTAGAATGATGGTAGTACAACCCTTAGTGTTCTTCAGCTCAGGTTTTTTTTTTTTTTTTTTTGCCTCTTCAGACTATAAAAAGTAAGGCCTCGTTCATTTCCATGTCAGTATTACGTAACTGAAAAAAGCGTCCTTTTTTTTGTAATCCGTGAAGGATCTGAGGATGTTCCGTGTGTCCGTTTTTACCCTCTGTGTGTCATCCGTAGTTCATAGACGTTGCTCAGCTGAAAATTAAAAGGGTTGTCTCCCTTCAGTAAGTGGCATTTATCATGTAAAGCAGTGATTTTCAACCAGTGTGCCTCCAGCTGTTGCAAAACTACAACTCCCATCATGCCCAGGCAGCCTACAGCTATCAGCCTACAGAAGGGCATGGTGGGAGTTGTAGTTTTGCAACAGCTGGAGGCACACTGGTTGAAAATCACTGATGTAGAGAACGTTAATACAAAGCACTAATGTATTGTGATTGTCCATATTGCTTCCTTTGCTGGCTGGATTCATTTTTCCATTACATTATATGCTGCACGTTTCCATGGTTACAGACCACCCTGCAATCCATCAGAGGTGGTCGTGCTTGCACAATATAGGAGAGAGGCTGATGCTTTTTCCTATATTGTGCAGGCACGACCGCCACTGATGGATTGCAGGGTGGTCTGTAACCATGGAAACGAGCAGCATATAATGTAATGGAAAAATGAATCTAGCCACCAAAGAAAGCAATATGGATAATAACAGTACATTAGTAAGTGGCTTGTATTAGCTTTCTACACATGATAAATGCCACTTACTGAAGTGAGACAACCCCTTTAATTTCAAGAGCATTTCCTATCTGTCTTCTGTGAAAAACGGACGCACCACAGATGCCATCCATGTTGTGTCAGTGATTATCACGGACCAAAGTAGTGCATGTCTCTGTGTTGTTGTTTTTTTTTTTTTTTTTTAACTGACCCACGGTCAGTAAAAATAAAAGAATTGACACGTGTGAACAGACACATTTAAATCAATGGGTACGTATGCTGTCCGTGGAAAATGCGACAGCACACGTCCGTGAGTAACAAAAGTGTGGACGAGGCCTAAGGCTGTGGGCATATCCATGTTGGGGGCTACACTTGGTGACCCCACAGCAGATCCTGTCATATCTGATCCTTAAAGGAGTTGTCTCCACATGGACCTATAAAGAAAACGGAGCCCCGACAGTGAAGGAGGGGGCACTGCGCATGTGCAGCCGCCCTCCAATCATTTTCTATGGGGCCAGAGAAAATAGCGAGCACTGGCTCGGCTAATTCCGTCGGCCCCATAGAAATCAATGGGAACGGGGGCCGCGCATGCTCGATACGGTCACATTCACTTCTATGGGGAGCCGGCTTGGTGGTAGCCAGACCGGAGTCCTCAAGCCACCACCTTGAGGGGCTCCATTCTCTATATAGGTGCAGGACCTGCACCTATAAGACAATGGGGGCATATCCTAGCGAGTCTGTGATGAGACAACCCCTTTAATATACATGACTCTCCCTACTTTCTGTGGCTTAGGCTACTTTCACACTAGTGTTTCTATTTTTCGGTATTAAGAGCAAACCGCAGCATGCGTCATGACCCACAATGCAAGTCAATGGGACGGATCCATTTTCTCTGACACAATAGAAAACAGAACCGTCCCCCACTGACTTTCAGTGGTGTTAATGACGGATCCGTCTTGGCTATGTTGAAGATAATACAACCGGATCTGTTAATAACGGATGCAGATGGTTGTATTATCAGTAACTGAAGCGTTTTTGCTAAACCCTGCCGGATCCAGCAATAACGCAAGTGTGAAAGTAGCTTTATCAAGAAGAGTGGAGCAGGGATCGGAGGAATGATTACCGCCCTGCAGGTGTTTGTATTCTGTTACACATAGGAACTGTAAAGCTGAAACAGTGGGACTTCTAATCTAGATATTTGTGGTTGCGGCCTACTCTAGATAATCAGGTTAATGCTTAAAGGGGTAAGCTGTGACCCAACCAGAACCCATACTTATACATATAACCAGAGCCTCAATTTACCTTGTAATCCATTAGTCTAGCTCCTGTGTGAGCCTGTAACACACTGAGAGTATCATGGGTCCTGATTTTCCCTCACAAAACTACAATCTCCACAATCCCTAGCTTTCCTGCTGTGAGTATTGATGTTTATTGATTGGTTGCCTGATATTCCAGCCCAGACATGCCCCCTCTACTGACCAATCACCAGCACACTGACACTGCCTTTGTTTCACAAGACATTTAGCAAGAGAATTGATGGCAACACACTGAGCATGCTCGACCTGACAAAGGCTCAGAACTACAGGTCGATGCCATGGTAACTTATGCGGAAACACAGTGGGTAGCAGAGGAAGAAAACTACTTATAACTAGTGAACGGTAAAAATTACATTATATTAGGTAATTATTAATGATGAATTTGTCTAAAACATAAGTTATATTTATGGTAACCGGAATACCCCTTTAACATTTTTTACACATGGTTTTAGCGTGCCCTAAATACACAACATTTTAGACAGGCCAATCACATTCCCTAATCTGACTGCAGTCCTTTTACCCCACTTGTACATTATTTGATATCCCAGTCCCCTCATCCCACCCTATCCCCCTACACTCCTCCTTGCACCTTGGTGCTCTTCATACCTGTACATACACAGGTACGGCTGGTGACCGGCTCATACAGCGCTACTTGTACTCCCTGTACTAAAAGATGGCCTGACCGGTGCACAAAACAAAAAAGCGTCTTCTGTCGCCATATTTCGTCATTTCGTTTGTTACTTTTGATTTTCTCTATACATGTACCTGGTTTGTAAAGCGCTGCGGAATATGTTGGCGCTATATAAGTAAAGATGATGATTATTATCTTCTCAGGAAGAAGAATGTGAAGACGATCACAGGATCTGCTCCTGCCGCCAAAAGAGAGGCCAGCAGCATAGAGGGTCCGGAGGATTGCATCTTTGGAAAGAAGATAAAACTTGAACCTTCATCGGATGATGTCAAGTAAGTATTAATATCAGATTATGATTATATGTAATTGATATATTGATAATCCAATAACGCTGATCACAGACTTTTGCCTCACAAATGTCTGGTTTAAAGGGAACCTGTCATCTCCGAAACACCCCCTGAACTAGAGTAAGCGTTGTATAGTGTAAGTGATGCTGAATCCGAATATGTAAGTTTTATCTTCATACTCACTTCCATTCTGATGTTGTTCTCCTACAAACCTGCAGTAAAATGCACTCACTGGACTCCGGTGCTCACTCACATAATGGAGAGGACTCAAAGAAGAGTCCACTGAGTGCATTTTACTGCAGGTTTGTGGGAGCACAGCATCAGAATGGAAGTGAGTATGAAGGTAAAACTTACATAATCGGATTCAGCATCACTTACACTATACACCGCTTACTCTAGTTCAGGGGGTGTTTCGATGATGACAGGTTCCCTTTAACTGTGACCACCGCATCTGAGATGGCTCCCCCTGAGAGAGCTGTGCTTCTGGTGCCTAAATGGCTCCTCCGTGCGACGATTGAGGAGCTGTTTGTTCCCTGTGGTAGCCTTGGTTCCCCTGAGGGATCCAAAGCGATCACAGCGATAGTTCCTATAGCGTTCCATAAAAACGTATTGAATGTCACATAGGTTGTAATGCACAAGCAATAGAACGATCCCATGATCAACTCCAGTAAGGGGACTTAAAGAAGAACGCCTGCAAAAATTTTTTTTCCATGTTCTGCTAGAAATGTACATGATGTAATCTGTAGTGAATGTCATTTTCTTACCAGTAGCTGAATGTTTGAGTTATATCATCCTGAAGTTTCTTATCTGTGTCATGTGACCAGGAATTAGACCCACCAACTCACACAGCACCTTATGTGTGGACAGAAAGTCTAATTTTCTATGGGAGCCTCACTTTCAGTCTCATAGGAATGAATAGAGCAGTTACTGGCTTCCTGTCCTGGGTCAGTTGGAGATCAGGGAGTTGGTCACATGACCCAGCTACAATAAGAAGAGAGTGGAAACTCTCAATTTCAGCCTCTGATAAGAAAATGACATTCACTACAGATTATATCATGCACCTTTTTAACAGGTCAGAGAATAAAATTTTTTTAAAGGGTCTGTACAAATATCTGATCAGTGGGGGTCTGACTCCATGCACACCCACTGATCAAAAAAGTGTATCTTCCAAAAAACGTAAAAAAAAATGCTTTTAATTAAATTTCCATCCTTTCTCCATTATAAACATAATTAGCACTGCTACATCCCAAAGTGCCTGTACTATTAAAATATAAACGCATTTATCCTGTACGATGAACACCGTAATGGAAAAAGATTCTCAGTTCTTTTCGTCACTTCACCTCTCCAAAAAAAGAATAACAAATGATCAAAAAGTCCTACATGCTCCAAAATGTTTTCAATAAAAATTACAGATCACCCCGCTAAAAATGAGTCCTCGCAGAGCCCCATAGACGAAGCTGTGAAAAAGTTATGGGATCAGAATATGGTGAAAAAAAAAATCAGTTATTCCAAAGTTTTTGTTTTTTTTAAGCATTACACCACAGGAAAAAAAAACTTTATCAATTTTGTACCGCTGTATTTGTACTGACCCGGAGAACAAAGGTGATAGGTCAGTTTTGGGGTGTCGGAGACGCTGTAAAACTGAAACCTGTAAAAAAAAATTTCCAATTCTATCCCATTTGGAATTTTTATTCCCACTTCCCATTACATCGTATGCAATATAAAATGGTGCCATTAGAAAGTACAACTTGTCCCACAAAAAAACAAGCCCTCGTACAATTATGTTAACGGACAATTAAAAAAGTTATGGCACCTGGAAGGCAGGGAGTAAAAAATGAAAAGGCAAAAAGAGAAAATTAAAGGGGTTAAAAGAAATTTGTAATTGGACTGAGCAAATAATCTGCATAACCGGACGTGAATTCTGCATAGTTCTGCTTGTGGATTGGGTTTTTAGGATGTACATCTAATCATTTTCTCTCGTTTGGTCAGTTGTAGCTGTAATAGTTTACTGCCTATTAGTTATGACTGAGAGACTGTGGTTCCGTTTTGCTTTCTGTACTGAGTATAGCATTCATCCTTCATGATATAAGACAGAATACTGCTCGGGTAATGCCCCCTTTTTAGGACAAATTTGTAACTTTTTTTTTGTGTTTCATGTTGTAAGTTTTGAAATGATCATGACTTCTTCAGTGTCTCACTAGGTGGCGCTGTTGTAGCCATTCCCTAACCAGAATCTGTTTTCATTACAGCCTGGCAGACTTGATGCCCAGGGTAAAAGTGCAAGAAGTGGATACGGTTGAGGGCTGCACCCACGAGGTAATAACACAGGGCAGGTGCCATAGGTTTTCTGTTTTGCACATTATGGTGATGCTCCTGTTTCGTGTACTTGATGGCTAATGAAGATCATGCTTACAGTGACTGCCGCAGTGGGCTGAGCAATTGTTTAAATCCTGTTTTATATTAACCACATTTTTAAATAATTTTTGGTGATATTCTTTTTCATTTTCCATGTCAATATCTATAGTTAAACAAAAACCTTAAATTCCTGCAGTTTTTGCAGTGGCAACTAAGGCTACTTTCACACTAGCGTTTTATAATTCCGGTATTGAGCTCCGTCATAGGGGCTCAATACCGGAAAAAAACGCTTCAGTTTTGTCCCCATTCATTGTCAATGGGGACAAAACTGAACTGAAGACAAAAGAATGTTCCTGAAAGCATTACGTTCCGTCTTCAGACCGGACAGCAAACCGCAACATGCTGCGGTTTGCTCTCCGTACTGCTTATCCGCACCAAGACGGATCCGGAATGACCCCCAATGCAAGTCAATAGGGACGGATACGTTTGGTGTGACACACTCAGTAAACGGATCCGTCCTCCATTGACTTTGAATGGAGTTCATGACAGATCCGACCACAGCACACCACACATGACAGACACATACATACAGACATACACATACATACAGACATACACATACACAGACATACTTACATCTTCCCAGCAGCTCCGCACATCACAGGAGGAGGAGGACCGCGCGCACATAGGAAGATTCTCTCTCCAGCTGAGGGCGCTGTGGGGAATCGTTTTATGTGCGCGCTGGCCTCCTCCTCCTGTGCTGTCCGGAGCTGCTGGAAGCATATAAGTGTGTGTGTGACACGTGGGGCCAGAGCGCTGCTCCGGCTCCTCACGTGTACCTGCGGCAGCACGGATCCGGCGGCACCCTTCACCTTCGCTAATGTGAAAGTGGCCTAAGCCTAATAATAGGCACCACTTCTGGGTCTGTATAGATCACTTTACTACGGTTAGCTACTTATCATTTCAGGAAGCATTAGAATGACTGATAGCACCTCTATATACAGATAACACAGGGTCCAGCATTCACAACAGGTGATATCACAGCTTATCTGCTTCCTCCTGACCTCTGCACAGGTCACAGAGCAGGCCTAGGAAACTCTTCTATTGAAGTAATGGGGGAGATTTATCAAAACTGGTGTAAAGTAGAACTGGCTTAGTTGCCCATAGCAACCAATCAGATTCTACCTTTCATTTTTCACAGCTCCTCTGGAAAATGAAAAGTGGAATCTGATTGGTTGGTATGGGCAACTAAGCCAGTTCGACTTTTCACCAGTTTGATAAATCTCCCCCCATTATCTTTAAACTCAAGGGCCTAATCTGGAGCAAGGTGGTGCATAGAACTGCAGATAACGGTAATGACATTCATTTGTCAGTTCATCCAGATGTAGTTTGGAGTCTTCAGGATATGCACTGGGTAGAAGTTAATATTTCTACTGTTTCTTCCTATAGGTTGCTCTCCCTGCAGATGATGAGTATGTACCACTGAGGCCACGGGTGGGCAAAGCTGCAAAGGTATGTTCAGATTTCTACAGTAAAACTGGTTAACACTGAAAGACTTCTGTGATGGAGTGTCGGCTTGTCGAGTGTTTTCACTCATACAACTCAATTCACTCATGCAACTTAATACAGGAACTTTTCTCAAGCAGCTGAAAAGTTTCCTGTATGAATAAAGATCCACATTTTCTTGTGACAGAAGCTCTGCCATTCATTGTACTGTGATTTTTATGGGTTCCTTGAATCTTGATCTCTTGCTTTACGCAATTTCTTTATTAGGCTGGACTTATAAGTCTGGATTCCAGACATCACTATGATACAGAGAGTTCAGGTCATCAAAGGGGTGGTTTGATTTCAGGATGAACGCCTACACACTTAGCCGACAGATCCTGTGTTTCTGCTCTCGTTCTCCCGGCGGGGCTCTTGGATGCAGCAGTGACCTTGCATCGAAAACGCATTGCTGCTGCAGCCAATTGCTGTCCTCAGCAGTGCGGGCAGTGATCATTTACAGGTGGTCAACATCTGCAGGCAGATAAAGAGCTCCGCCGGGAAAACCGGAGAGGTGGCGCTCGATCCGGCAGATAAGCCAGTTCTTTATTGCAGACAGATCCCAAACCTGCCCTTGGTCCAGGACACACATCTGGAAATGGAACCTGTAACCTAAGGACTCATTTGCATGATGGTTCTTGCGACTGGAATTTTGGCATGGATTATGCAGTAGAGTTCTGGCGGCGACCGCATTATGTCTGCCTCCCATTGTTTTCAGCCGGAGGCAGCACTGCAGTTTGCACTGCTGGCGGTTTATAAGCAAGAGCCCCGCTAAGAAGGGATATATCCCCTCTTGGCTTGGTTTCCAGACGGAAGCTGCAACAGATGTCCACTTGCACAGTTTAGTTCCGCCCCCACTCATTGAGGCTAAACCGCATAGGGTCCCGCAGTATCCAAAGTGAAAAACCGACAGCATCAAAATCTACCGTGTCAACGTACTCTTAGAATCCCATCCCTTACTCTTGTGCCTATTGTATGTGTCAGGAGAAGGACCTCAAGTGTTGACTTGTGCTTTACTATCAGTCAGGGGCGTTGCTAGGGTCTCAAAAGATCCGGGGCCCAAGCCCCAATGAATATGGCCCAATTCTCTATGTAGATCAGGCATCCCCAAACTGTGGCCCTCCAGCTGTTGCAAAACTGCAACTCCCAGCATGCCTGGACGGCCTACAGCTATCAGCCTACAGCAGGGCATGGTGGGAGTTGTAGTTTTAAAACAGCTGGAGGGCCGCAGTGTGGGGATGCCTGATGTAGACCCGCGCCCCAACCCTGCTATACAGCAGCACATACCTCGCATCCAGGGCCTCCAGGTGACTTTTCCTCTGATGTAGATCTTCTCTGTCATCTTCTCCATTCGGCCCGGACAACTTCTCTTAACCGCCTCGTCTCTGCAGAATGTGACACACGGATATCTTATCTTCCTCACATTTCTATCATCATCCCCCAACCTGGAGTCCCCACAGCCTTATCCTGCTGCTCGCTGTGCCCCCCAAAACCTCCAAATACTATCCTGGAGAAATAATAGTGCCCCCCCATAGTAACAGTCCTACCAATAGTAATTCCATCATTAGTAACACTCCACCCTACAGTGACCCCAGCACCTTTAATGCTCCCCAAGAGTGCCTCAATTAGTAGAAGAGCCCCCAGTATTAATAATGCCCTCACAGAGCCCCCAGTAGTAATAAGGCTTCCTATTGTTCCCCCAGTGGTAATAAAGCTCTCTACAGACCCCTCAATAGTAATAATGACCCCCAAAGTGCTCTTAGTAGAAATAAGGCAGATCTATAAGTCCCTCCTATAGAGCCCCCAATAGTAATAAGAACGTCTAATGTCCCCTGGATTTATAATACCCCTACAGTGCCCCCAGTATTTATATCACTCCCCCTACTGTTAAAATGCTCACCCTGAAGTGCCCGCTGTAGTTATATTCCTCCCTTTAGTGTCCTCAGAAATTATAATTCCTCAGCCCCTCCACCATACAGTCCCATGTAAATAAAGCTATTTCCCTCCCTCCACAGTAGAGTCCTGTGTAAATAAAATCGCACCATCTCTCCAGCCCCCTCCAATATACAATCCCATGTAAATAACATCATTCCCACCCATAGTCGTCATCAACATACAGTCTCATGTAAATAACATCACTTCCTTCCCACAGACACCTCCAACATGCAGTCCCATGTAAATAACATCATTCCACTCCTCAGTCCCATGTAAATAACATAAACCTGCCCTCAGCCACCTCCAACATGCAGTCCCATGTAAATAACATCACTCCATGCCACAGTCCCATGTAAATAACAGAACCCTGCCCAAGTCACCTCCAACACAGTCCCATGATAACATCCCTCTTTCTGCCCTATCATACAGTCCTAGTTAAATAACCACAACTCCCAGCATCCCTCTGCTTCTCCCTTCACTTACCTCTTCTGATGTAGCAGAGCTCACTGCAGATTCTTCCCCACAATTCTCCTCTTCAGTTTAGAAGACAGGGGTTGAAAAGGACCTGCGATGATGTCACAGTCATGTGACCAGTGCAGGATTGGACGGCACTGATCACATGACCTGTGATGTCATCACAGGTCCTACATATCTTGCATTGCGTTAGATTCAATTGTACTGCGGCAATACAATTGTATCTGTCTAACAGGCAAGACATTCGGGGCCTGGGAGAAAACATCAAGGGCCCAGGCCCCGAATGTTTTAGCCTAGCAACGCCTCTGCTATCGGTGTAGTAATGACTCCATTCTGTATTTTCAGGAATATCCATTCATATTGGACGCCTTTCAGAAAGAAGCGATTCTTTGCATAGATAACAATCAGTCTGTCCTCGTGTCCGCTCATACGTCGGCTGGAAAAACAGTGTGTGCAGAGTATGTACCTTTTTTACCTACACTTTAAACTGTATATAATTAGTATTATAGTATATAAATTTATAATGCCCACCAATCATGAGAGCGAAGGGCCCATAACTCATTGGAGTATCATTCAGTAGCGCCCTACCTGTTTGGTGTTAGCGGATACAACTCTTCAATTAATGCAGCTTGGTGCCCCTCGCCTCATTGACCAGAGCAGGCATGTGGCTGGAAAGGCTATGAGTAACTGCAGTCTGTTCATGATTGGTCAGGTACAGGCTAATCCAAAGATGGATGGTGTATCCTAGGGATAGGCCAGCAATATTAAAGGGGTTATATCATCACAGACAATGGGGGCATATTGCGAGGATATGCCCCCTTTGTCTGATAGGTGCCGGTCCCACCTCTAGAACCACCACCTATCTCGTTAACTTGAAAGTCATGGAGGGCGCGCCACGCATGTTCATATTCATATGTGACTGCCGAAAATAGCAGAGCCAGTGCCCTCCGTGACTTCAAGACTCCGGTTACTAGATAGGTGCTGGTCCCATCTCAGGGTCTGGCATCTATCAGACAATGGGGGTTATATCCTAGCAATATGCCCCCATTGTCTGAGATGGTACGACCCATTCCACCTATTCATGGCATTTATAATCCTATGGCTTGGATACACTAATTTCCTATGGTCTTCCTTCCTGTGACAGATATGCCATAGCCCTCGCTCTCCGTGAAAAGCAAAGAGTTATCTTCACCAGCCCAATTAAAGCTCTGAGCAATCAGAAATACAGAGAGATGTACGAGGAGTTTCAAGATGTTGGTTTAATGACTGGAGACGTCACAATCAACCCAACAGCGTCCTGCCTGGTTATGACCACTGAGGTAAGCGGAATATGTTCTCTCACCAAAATGCTCCTTTTCTTAAAGGGTTTCTGTCACCACAAATACCCATATTAAACTGGCTGAGATTAGCGATGTGCTAATGTCAGCTGCACCTACCAGCTCTTAGTTTTCTACATGCCCCCATTACACGATAAATGTAACATTTATAATATGCTAATTAGCCTGTAGGAGCAGGGGAGGCGTTGCCCCTGCTTCTAGAGGCTCTGCTCTCCTACCTCATGGAGGAACCCAGGAAGGAATGAGCAGCTCCGTTGTCTGTCACTAGGACGAAAATAAAGCCTTAGGCCCCATTCAGACAACTTATTTTTGTGGGGCCGCAGGGTTCCGCAGCGCTCGGAACACACGCCGTGTGGCCCCATTCAAAATGCCTATACTTGTCCGTGCGCACAGACAAGTATAGGACATGCTTCAAAGGAGCCGCGGCACGGAGCTAGCTCCGTGCTGCGGTTCCCGGCTCCATAGAGGTGAATGGGGCCGCATCTATTCCGCAATTTTGCGGAATAGATTCGGCCCCATTCACACAGTCGTGTGAATGGGGCCTTACTCTGCGCCCATTAAAAAGACTGATCAGAGCTGGCTCCTTAATAAGCTGGCAGCTGCCTGGCCTGTTACATTCTCTGCTGACCAGTAGTCTATATGATCGGCTAAAATCTCAACTGAAGTTTATAGGGGTTGTCCAGGATTAGAAAACCACTGCTTCTTTCTTTCAATACCAGCACTGTACCCACCAGTCCATGAGTTGTCTGGTTTTTGCAGCTCAGACTCATTCACATTGGGGCAGAGCTGACATATTTATTTATTTTTCTTGCTTGTATAGTGCTGACATATTCTGCAGCACTTTACACACAAGGTCGTCACTCACTGTCTCCATTGGAGCTTACAATCTAGATTCCTTATGAATGTGTATTTCTGGGGTGTGGGAGGAAAACCAACCCAAACCCAGGGAGAACCTACAGACTGTTGCCCTTGGTCAGATTTGAACCCAGGGCTCCAGCTGCATGGCAGCAGTGCTGACCCATGGACCGGTAGTGGTCCTGTTTTTGGAAGAAAGCAGCAATGTTTTACTAATCCTGGACAACCCCTTTAAAGGGAGTCTTTCACCTATATAACTAACAGAAGTGCCCCACAGAAGATTGCAGACACATCCCAGACATACCTGTGTGCACTGTGTGTGTGTATTACATGGCACATCCCAGACATACCTGTGTGCACTGTGTGTCTGTATTACATGTCACATCCCAGACATACCTGTGTGCACTGTGTGTCTGTATTACATGTCCAGGAAAAGCACTTTTATTCTGCTGGAAAACAGCTCCCAAGTGCCCAGCTGAAAGTGAAAGTAAAAACAGCTTTCTCTGCCAACTCAATTTCTAACAGCTATATCTTCTGATATACTGCATATAATGTTGCTGCATGTAATTTTGGTATAATTTAAAAGCTTGGAATGCCAACTTTCCTAGAAGGTCAAAACCATTTTTCTATCTGCTACCAATCCCAAGATATGAGCAGCTAAAGCAGCTTTCCCCTCTTCAGTCTGGTTTGCTTTGGGCATTTGCAGCAGCCGAGCTGGGCACTTGGGAGCTGTTTTCCAGAAGAATAAAAGTGCTTTTCCTGGACATGGAATACAGATACACAGTGCACACAGGTATGTCTGGGATGTGACATGTAATACAGACACACAGTGCACACAGGTATGTCTGGGATGTGACATGTAATACAGACACACAGTGCACACAGGTATGTCTGGGATGTGACATGTAATACAGACACACAGTGCACACAGGTATGTCTGGGATGTGACATGTAATACACACAGTGCACACAGGTATGTCTGGGATGTGACATGTAATACACACAGTGCACACAGGTATGTCTGGGATGTGTCTACAATCTTTTATGGGGCACTGCTCTTAGTTATACTGGTGAAAAAACAGGTGACAGACTCCCTTTAAGGAGACCTTTTATACAGCCTTTTTTCACACGTCAGGTCTCCAGCCTCGTCCTCCAGAGAGACTCTCTTCTCCGTCCCCTTTCTTCCCTCCTCTGCTCTAATAGAGCGTATGTTACAAACCCTTTAAGAGGGCACTAAAATGGACGTCTCTTAGTTGCTTGGTCCCAAGGGAAAATAACACTGACTAAAACTACAAATCTAGAGACTTTTTTTTCCCATTTCAGTGCCTGACTTATTACAACTAACTCTTTATCTTCACATACAGATTTTGCGCAGCATGTTATACAGAGGCTCTGAGGTGATGAGAGAAGTGGCCTGGGTCGTTTTTGATGAGATTCACTACATGAGAGACTCGGGTATGTATCAGAGTATTATGTATTGGTTAGCACTGTGGTGTTTGTGTTGAAATCCTGCAAAAAAAATGTCCTGTGACTCATGGTCCTCTGTCACACTGACAATTTAGAAGGTAAAAAAAAAAATTGCACAAAAAGTTGTCTTCCCCATTACCAATATCTGTAGGTGCGGCATGATAACCGGGCCACACTGATGTTTCCACCATATTGTACTATTGTAGTGGTCCGGGTGAGCTAGTTTTGCTAATGTAGTAGCATATTACCCAGCTTTCCCATAGAGGAAACCTGAAGGACTAAGTAATATATATATTTTTTTTTAATTCTGTTTAAAGGGGTATTCTCATCTTGGACAATGGGGGCATATCGCTAGGATATGCCCCCATTGTCCTATAGGTGCGGGTCCCGCCGCTGGGACCCTCACCTATATCGAGAACGGGGCCCCCAAAGTGAAGAAGTGCGCACCGCGCAAGCGCGGCCCGCTCTCCATTCACTTCTATGGGGCTGCCGCAAATAGCCGAGCGCTGTCTCGGCTATCTCCGTCGGCTCCATAGAAATGAATGGGAGCGGTGGCCGTGCATGCACAGTGCGCTCCCATTCATTTCTATGGAGCCGACGGAGATAGCCGAGCCAGCGCTCGGCTATTTGTGGCGGCCCCATAGAAGTGAATGGAGAGCGGGCCGCGCTTGCGCGGTGCGCACTTCTTCGCTTTGGGGGCCCCCTTCTCCCAGCGGCGGGACCCGCACCTATAGGACAATGGGGGCATATCCTAGCTATATGCCCCCATTGTCCAAGATGAGACAACCCCTTTAAGTGGATAATTCTGTGTTTCCAGGATTAGAGAAAGGGTCTCTGTTTTCCCAGGCACAGCGCCTCATCTTTCCATTGGCTGTGTCTGGTATTGCAGCTCCATTTACATCGGTACAAGACACAGCCGTCTGTTTCTGGGAAAATGAGGACCCTTTTTTTAATCCTGGACAGAAATTTAATAAAAATGACTTATTAGAAAGTGGCCTGAATTAGGGTTCAGCTTCCCAGTGACGTGTGTTGGAGGACATTTCATGTAGTGTTTGTCAGTGGTGTCTCACATACTGTGACTGTGACGCAGCAGCTGCATAAAATAGAGACGTCAGATTTTGTGTTCCACATTGAGCGCTACTTTTCCTCCATTGACTTTAATGGAGGTCGCACACCACACGTGTTTTCACAGCCAAATCACAGTTCTGAAATACTCGCATGACAGCAAGTTGGCGACAATTCACACATATTTTGTATCACGCAACTTTGTGTCAGGCAACTCATATTGCTACGCAACTGAACCCATAGGGCCCATTCACACGACCGTTTTTGAATTTTGCGGAATAAATACGGCCCCATTCATTTCAATGAGAGCGAATTGCGGAACACACTGCCCGGCATCCGTGTTTTTGCGGATCCGCATTTTTGCAGAGCTGCAAAAGCACAGCTGTCTGAACGTCCCCTTAAAAAATTTTATTCCATGTCCTGCTAGAAATGTACATGATGTAATCTGTAGTAAATGTCATTTTCTTACCAGTGGCTGTATTTGTGAGTTATATCTCCCTGATGTTTCTCATATGTGTCATGTGACTAGCAATCAGACTCACCAACTCACACAGCACCTTATGTGTGGACAGGAAGTCTATTTCTCTATGCATTTCTATGGGAGCCTCACTCTGAGTCTCATAGGAATGAATAGAGCAGTGACTGGCTGCCTGTCCTGGGTCAGTTGGAGGTCAGGAAGTTGGTCACATGACACAGCTACAATAAGAAGAGAGGGGATAACTCACAAATACAGTCTCTGATAAGAAGATTACATTCACTACAGATTATATCATGCACCTTTCTAACAGGTCAGAGAATAAACATTTTTGCGGGAGTTCTTCTTTAATCAGTGGATGTTCTCAATGTCTGACTTTTTTTTTTTTTTACTCTTATCCTCACCAGAGAGAGGAGTCGTCTGGGAAGAGACGATCATTCTGCTGCCAGACAACGTTCACTATGTTTTTCTTTCCGCTACCATTCCCAATGCACGTCAGTTTGCTGAATGGATCTGCCATCTACACAAACAGGTATTAGACAGATTAAAGAGGAATTATGATTTCAAACAACTTTACATTTTAAAGTAAAAACGATCTGTCAGCAGCATGTTATAGAGCTGGAGAAGCTGAGAAGATCGATAGCTTTATGGAAAGGGACTCAGGATGATTTTATATAAATCCCTGTTCTTTCTGGGCTTTGGATTCAGTGGTTGGCCTAGCAGTGATTGATGGATGTCTCTGTATGCACACTCAAACAAGAAAAACTGTCTCCTCCGTTCTCCCATCCCATACACATGCATGCTTGGCATGACTGAGCATGCATGTGTCCTGAATGGGGAGAGGAGAGAGAGGTCACTGCCAGGCAGCAGCCACCTCCCAGAGAACAAAAAGAAATGGCTTGACCAAATGTGCATGTGTTCTCAGTTTGGAGAGGGGAACGAGCCGGCAGACACTACAGGCAGCGGCTGATCCTTCTCTCCTCTAACAGAAGCCGTAGGGGGATTGTTGGGAGGCCCTCATGCACATGAGATTGTCAGCTGGTCCTGCCAAAATCACCTCTTAGCTAATGTGAATGGACAGCGTGAATGAATTTCCTTTAATTGCATAACTTTTGCTTGACCTCAAGGCTCGGACTACACAACGACAGGTGTCGCAGAAAAGTTGAACAGCATTTTTTTTAATAATGATAATCAATGGTCTCGCACTGCACACGACAGTTGCAATAAATCCATCTAAGTGGGATTTATGTGGGTCGCAGTTGCTGCCTGTTGCAGTGCGACACCATTTATTATCATTACAAAAAATGTTGTGCGACATTGGTTTTGCAGTGTAGCTTGACACATGTCATCGTGTAGCCCTAGCCTTAAAGGGCATCTGTCAGCAGATTTGTACCTATGACACTGGCTGACCTGTTACATGTGCACTTGGCAGCTGAAGGCATCTGTGTTGGTCCCATGTTCATATGTGTCTGCATTGCTGAGAAATAGTTTGAATATATGCAAATGAGCCTCTAGGAGCAACAGGGGCGTGGTCATTATACATAAAGGCTCAGCTATCTCCTCAACTGCCGCACTCTCTGTACTTTGATTAACAGGGCCAGGCAGTGTAAATGTCATCTTGCCTGATCCTGTTAAAGTGCAGGGGGCGTAACAGTTGCAAAGAGAGCGGAGCCTTTAGGAGTAATGGCAATGCCCTCGTTGCCCCTTGAGGCTCATTTTCATATATTAAAGCGTCATTTTTCTCAGCAATGCGGGCATATACGATCTTGGGACCAACACAGATGCCTTCAGCTGCCAAGCGCACGCACATGCAACAGGTCAGCCAGTTTCATAGGTACAAATCTGCTGACAGATGCCATTTAATCATTTCCCTGCCAAGAGAAATCTAAGTTTTAAAACAAGATCAGTATCACTTTGCTAGCCACAATACAAGCCAAGGTACAGCCATTAGAAACAAGTCCCGCTGAGAGCTGCCTGTTCCAGCTTCACTCACTCATTTCTGACCAGATGTTATCTCTGGCTGTGTAGCAGCTAATGCCTTGATCCTGATCTTGTTTTAAAGCTTAGACCAACAGCTATGAAACAGGACATGGCCTATAGCAGAGATCTCAAACTCGTGGCCCTACAGCTGTTGTAAAACTACAACTTCCATCATGCCAGGAGAGCCTACAGCTATTGGGGCATGCTCGTGGCCCTCCAGCTGTTGCAAAACTACTTTGCAACAGCTGGAGGGCCATGAGTTTGAGATCCCTGGCCTATAGCTACTTTCAGCTGGCTGTAATTTCAGGAAGAGTGGAGAATGAATGGGGTGGCTCACAGGCTGCAGTCATAGGAGGAAATGTATAGATACTCCTGTCCCTGGCTTATCAATACAAAAAGGTGGTTGTGTGTATTATATTGTGTTTTTATACATGCTATGATGTGCGCTCTCAGAAAATATATAGTTTTTGGTAACATGGCAACTATTGGCCTCATACAGTATATATTTTAACATTATGGATGACTGCCAAATGTTGTGTGGCCTCTGTTTCAGTGTCTTTTTAGTGAACATGTTTGTGATCTATGCACTTGTGGTATATATATGAGCTTTTTTCTATGGAAAAAATGTGTGTTTTTTTTTAACTTGGATATTTTTATCTAGTAGAACCTGAACTTTTTTTGAGCACCTTGCAATCTAGTCCTTGGGGTGCCGATGGGAGACAGAGGTCTTCAGTCACTCTACTTGCTTAGATTCCACTGTCTTTATGGACCGTGGCATCTAAGGGATTTAAAAGGCCTAAATCTGTGCTGCTTCAATAGGAGCCCGGCTCTCATGTGAGAGCTGAGCCTCTGTTCTCTTAAAGAGGACCTCCTGACATGCCTGTTTTAATAGCTTCATGCATTCCCCATGTAACAACAATTCTGGAACATCTATTTTTATGGCTCTATGTTGCGCCATTCCTTTATTATTTGCACTAGAAGTTATGAATGAATTCTATTTGTCTTCAGTAAAGGAACAGAGGGGAGGTAACCAGTTGGTGGTGTGTCCCTGCACAGACTCACTCTAGCCAATCAGTGCTGCCATGTTCAGACCGTGCAGGTACACACCCCCAACTGGTAACACCCCTCTGTTCCCTTACTGAAGACTAATAGCAATTCATTCATAACTTCTAGTGCAAATAATAAAGGAATGGCACAACATAGGGACATAAGAATAGATGCTCCAGAATTGTTATTACATGGGGAATGCATGGAGCTATTAAAACAGGCATGTCAGGAGTGGTGAAAGGTCCTATTTAACCCCTTCAACCCCGGGCCTGTTTTCACCTTTCTGCCCAGGCCATTTTTTGCAAATCTGACATGTCACTTTATGTGGTAATAACTTTGGAACGCTTTTACTTATCCAGGCCATTCTGAGATTGTTTTCTCGTCACATATTGTGCTTCACGACAGTAGTAAATTTTTGGCAAAATATTTCATTTTTATTTATAAAAAAAATACTAAAATTTCCAAATTTCAATTTCTCTACTTTCAAAATACATAGTAATACCTCCAAAAATAGTTATTATTTTACGTTCCCCATGTCTACTTTATGTTGGCATCATTTTATAAATGTCATTTTACTTGTTTAGGACGTTAGAAGGCTTAGAAGTTTAGAAGCCATTTTTCAAATTTTCCCCAAATTTTCCAAAACCATTTTTTTAAGCACCAATTCAGATATAAAGTGATTTTGAGGGGCCTACATAATGAAACCCACCCATAAATGACCCTATTTTAGAAACTACACCCCTCAAATTATAAAAAACTGCTGTTACAAACTTTGTTAACCCTTGAGGTGTTCCACAAGAATTAAAGGAAAATGGAGGTGAAATTTCAAAATTTCACTTTTTTGGTAGATTATTCATGTTAATAATTTTTTTTTCTTGCAACACAGTAAGGGTTAACGGCAAACTAAACCTCAATATATATTGCTCTGATTCTGCAGTTTACAGAAATACCCCATATGTGGTGGTAAACGTCTCTATGGGTTTGTGGCAGTGGTCAGAAGGAAAGGAGCGCCATACGGATTTTGGAGGCAGATTTTGCTAGAATAGTTTTTAGACACCATTTTGTAATAGAGAGACCCCATTTTGGAAACTACACCCTTCAACTAATATATTACGGGGGGTACTGGCCACTTTGACCCATTAAGTGTTTTACGGAATTTGGAAACACTTGGCTGTGAAAATGAAAAATTTCATTTCTTCCAATAAAATGTTGCTTTAGCCCCAAATTTTTTGGATTTTCATAAGGGGTAACAGGAGAAAAGCACCCCATAATTTGTTCCCCATTTTCTCCTGAATACGGCAACACCCCATATGCGGTGGTAAACTGCTGTGGGGGCACATGGCAGGACTCAGAACAGAAGGAGCGCCATATGGATTTTACAACACAGATTTTGATGGAATGGTTTGCGGGAGCCACTGATTTTTATTTTTTTGAGTTATTGTCTTATGTGGGGGCTCATTTTTTGCGGGATGAGCTGATGTTTTAATTGGTACCATTTTGGGGTACATAAGACTTTTTGATCGCTTGGTATTACACTCTTTGTGAGTCAAGGTGAAAAAAAATAGCTGTTTTGGCATGGTTTTTTTTTTAAAATTTTTTTACAGCATTCACCAGAGAGGGCAAATCATGTGCTATTTTAATACAGCAGGTTGTTACGGACATGGCGATACCCAATATGTCTAACATTTTTATTTTTGGAAAGTTTTACACATTAGATTTATTTTTGAACAGAATAAAATCTTTTTTTTGTGTTGCCATTTTCTAAGAGCCATCTTTTTTTTATTTTTTGGGCGATTGTCTTAGGTAGGGTATCATTTTTTGCGGGACGAGATGACGATTTTATTAGTACCATTTTGGGGTAAATACGCCTTTTTGATCGTGTAGTATTACACTTTTTGTGGGGGAAGGTGACCAAAAAATGGCTGTTTTGGCACAGTTTTTATTTTTTACTGTGTTCACCTGGCGGGATGGATTATGTGATATTTTTATAGAGCAGGTCGATACGGACGCGGCGATACCTAATATGTATACTTTTTCTTTTTTTTTTCAACAATTTTTTTTTACTTTATTGGGGGGAAAATGGCGTTTTTCTTTTTTTTACTTGAAACTTTTATTATTTTTTTTTTAACTTTATTTTTTTATCTTTTTTTTCACCTTTTTTTTCAACTTTTGGGGGTCTGATCCCCTGCACAATGCATTACAATACTGTTGTATTGTAATGCATTGGCTGTAAGTCTATTACTCAATGTAATACACTTACAGCCTGCTTCCTGTGCGATCCAGGGGGCTGGATCGCACAGGCTCGCAGGGATGGCAGCCACGATGCCTAAGGAAGGCCCCTCTCGCCATCCTGAATATGCGCACACCTCGTGCCACGGTCAGCGCTGACCGCGGCACATAAAGGGTTAATGCGCCGGCATCGGTGTTTTCACCGTTGCTGGCCCATTCCCCAGGGGTCCGGCACCTGGGCACTACCGGACTCCCGCCGCTGATCGGGCGGGCGCAGCTCCTGCACCCGCCCGATCAGCGCGCCGTAAGTCACGTCCCGCTGCGCCGTACATGTATGGCGCTGGGCGGGAAGGGGTTAATGCCTCATAGTGTTAGCAGAAGCCACCTTGGTATTGGTAGATGGGCCTGACACACGTTCCATTGTTCATGTATAGTAGGTATAGTACCACTGTAATCCAGAATAATCCCTAGTTCTATTGGTTGCTTATATAATCGTATACTGCCACATATTGTTGGCTAAGGCTGCTCTCACACTTGCTTTTTGCCTGATCCGGCAGGGTTCCACAAAAACTCTTCCGTTGCTGATAACGCAATCATCTGCATCCGTTATGAACTGATCTGGTTGTATTATCTTTAACACAGGATCCATCCCCATTGACTTGCATTGTGGGTCATGCCGGATCCTTTTTGCTCCATATCCCGTGACTGAAAGAAAACCACAGCTTGCTACGGTTTGCTCTCCGGTATGGGAATGCAACCAAATGGAATTTTGCATTTTGGAGCACTCCGTTCTGTTCAGTTTTGTCTCTGGTATTGAGATCCTCTGCTAGTGTGAAAGTAGCCTAATAAGGGCTCGTTCACATCACCGTTAGGGCTTCCGTTCTCCTGCTCCGTTATAGGAGCAGGAGAATGGAAAGGACGGATTCGGGACACAACTGAGCCCAACGGAGCCTAAGGGACCCCATAGACTATAACGGAGCAGGAGAACGGAAGCCCTAAGGCTACTTTCACACTAGCGGCAGGCCTGATCCGGCAGGTGAAGGGTGCTGCCGGATCAGGCCTGCCGCAGGGACATGTGTGGAGCCGGAACCGCGCTCCGGCCTCACACATGTCACACAGTACATACATACACACAGACACATATACACACAGACACACACACATATATACATACAAACACACATACATACTTACATGCTCCCGGTAGTTCTTCAGAGCGACGGAGAAGCAGGACGGCTCACACAGGTGACGATTCCCCACAGCGCCCTCTGCTGGGCGCCTGGTGGAATTGTCACCTGTGCGCGCCGTCCTGTCCCTCCGACGCTCTGAAGACCTGCCGGGGTGCATGTAAGTATGTATGTGTATTTCTATATGTGTGTGTATGTTTATGTGTGTGTCTATGTCTGTATGTGTCTTTGTGTAGCCGGAATGAACTCCATTGAAAGTCAATGGAGGGCGGATCCGGTTACCATTGTGGTCACACCAGACGGATCCACCCCCATTGACTTGCATTGGGGGTCATTCCGGATCCGTCTTGGTGCGGATGCCTGGACTGGAGAGCAAACCGCAGCATGCTGCGGTTTGTTCTCCGGTCTGAAGACTGAACGGAATGCTTTCAGGAGCATTCCGTTGTCTTCAGTTCAGTTTTGTCCCCATTGACAATGAATGGGGACAAAACTGAAGCGTTTTATTCCGGTATTGAGCCCCTATGACGGAACTCAATACCGGAATTTTAAAACGCTAGTGTGAAAGTAGCCTAACGGTGATGTGAACCAGCCCTAAAGGAGTTATTAGGCTGCTGCTGCCCTGTGAGTCCAATAGATGGCGCTACATTGTAAAGGGAGTTATATGGCTGCTACAGTTAAGTAACACCAGTAGGTGGCGCAAATTTCAGACTTTTTAGGCTGCTAAGGCTATGTGCTCCCGATAGGTGGGGCTCTGCTGTGATGAGTCTTTAGGTCCCTGTAGTTAGGTGGCACTGCGTTTCGGTTTCTGCAATCCTGTCAGCCAAGTAGCTGAGACTCAGTTGATCCATTTTTTAGACTGCTGAGCTAGTGTGAACCCAATAGATGGTGGTATTTCTATACGCTGTATCCATAGCCTCGTGATATCCCGCAGTGATAAGCAATCAGATAGGGGGTGCTAAATATTCCTGTGCCCCCCCCCCTCCCCCAAAAAATAAAAATGTAATGTTTAGATTAGGAGCAATTTGCTTCCGAAGCAAATAGCGCAGAACAGTGTACAAGCGGTATTTGGCGCTCAGCCCTGAGGCGTGCTGTGCGGCCGTGCTGTAAGGATGAGAAGACTTGGATTGCTTTTGTTGTGTTTTAAATAGATTTCTTGTAGTTTGTGCCTTTTTTGCTACCTATACTGTCACTTTAATCCAATACATGGCGCTCTTTGGGCTGCTACTGTTTTTTAAATCCAATAGATGGCGCTCGTCAATAGGCTGCTGCTGCTGTAGTCCTATAAAACCAATAGATGGCGCACGTTATTGAGTCCTTCGGCTGCTGCAGTGATGTGATTCCAATAGATGGCGCTCGTCATGGAGCCTAGCTGCTGCAGTCATATGAAACCAATAGATGGCGCACGTTATTGAATCCTTTGTGTGCTGCAGGGACGTAAAACCAATAGATGGCGCTCGTCAATAGGCTTCTGCAGCAGTCATATGAAACCAATAGATGGCGCTCGTTATTGAATCATTCGGCTGCTGAAGCGATGTGAATTCTATAGATGGTTCTTTTCATCGAGCCTAGCTGCTGCAGTCATGTGGATCCAAAACATGGCGTTCATAATTCCTGTTGCTTTTATAAGGAGTGGATCAGGAGCGTCCGGTATCTGTAGTTCAAATCTGCGGCCTTCTGCATAACGGAATGCTACCACTCATTGATTGACCCCATAGACTGGGATTTGGCCGCTATCCCACAGAAGGAATGCCGGCCAGAAACAGTTTTTGTCCGGGCGGAAGAGCCTGCCAGTTCAAAGATGCCCCGGATGGTCGTGGTATTTATGAGTTGAGCGCTCACTGAAGGCAGATGTACCAGTGTTTGTAGCGGAGCCGTGCTGTACGCAGTTGAATGACTTGTATTGGTTTTAGTGTGAATTAGAAAAATAAGATGCTTGGAAGTTTGTGCCTTTTGCTCTGGAAACCCGGCGCATGTGTTCACAGAACGTTACGGTCGTTTAGTGTTTTCTATCCAGTCTTAAAAAACAGTCATTGAGTCCAATAGATGGCGCTCGTTATTGTCAGTAGGCAGCTGTTGTCATGTGAAACCAATAGAGGACGCTCGTTATTGTAAGTAGGCGCTGTAGTCATGTGAATCCCATAGATGGCGCTCGTTATTGTCAGTAGGCAGCTGTAGTCATATGAATCCAATAGAGGTCGCTCGTTATTGTCAGTAGACGCTGTAGTCAAGTGAATCCCATAGATGGCGCTCGTTATTGAGTCATTAGGGTGCTGTAGTCATGTGAATCCCATAGATGGCGCTCGTAGACTGCTGTAGTCATGTGAATCCAATAGATGGCGCACGTTATTGTCACTATGATGCTTTAGTCACGTGAACCCAATAGATGGCGCTCGTTATAGAGTTCTTAGCCTCCTGCAGTCGTGAGTCCAATAAATGGCGCTCATAATTCCTGTTTTATTTCCAAGTAGCGGATGAGAAGCGTTCGGCATCCGAGCGAAATAGCACAAATCAGTGTCCTGTACACAGCCGCGGTATTCATGAACTCGGCGCTCACTCCTGAGGCGGACTCCGCTGTCCGCAGCTGAATGAATTGCCTTCACTGTGTGTGAAGTAAATAGCTGTTCGTAGTTTGTGCCTTTTCCCACGGAAAAGCAGCGCACGTGTGTACAGAAAGCTGCCGTCGTTTATTAGTGTTTTCTACTTGGTCTTCTAGGCTGCTGCAGTCATGTGAAGCCCAGTAGATGGCGCTCGTTATGCAGCTTTTCGGTTGCTGCAGTCATGTGGAGCCCAGTAGATGGCGCTTATTCCTTTTATCTCTGAAGATGTTATGGCCATCTTCTACCAGCAGATGGCGATAGTCGCCTGGTAGTTGTTTACGTAAAGTACCGGTAGTTTATGAGCCAAAAGATAAAAACCTAATGCAGAATCCACATCAGGTTATTTTTTTTTTTTTTTAATGTTTTTTCACTAGTTGGTTTATTTTTTTTATGCTGATTTGGCATGGATTATTTTTCCTGCGCATTTTTTTTTGTGTGCAGTTTTGCTGCAGATGTTGCTCTTCCATTGGAAAGGGTGACATACGCACAAGAAAAAAAAACACACAACAAATGACATATTGCAAAATCCACACAGCAGGTCAGTTTCTGCACTTAAAAAAATCAATCTAAGTGTACAAAAGATTTGTCCACAAAAGATTTGTGCACTGTCCACACAGTGCACATGGGTATGTCTGGGATGTGACATGTAATACACACACAGTGCACACAGGTATGTCTGGGATGTGACATGTAATACAGACACACAGTGCACACAGGTATGTCTGGGATGTGACATGTAATACAGACACACAGTGCACACAGGTATGTCTGGGATGTGACATGTAATACACACACAGTGCACACAGGTATGTCTGGGATGTGACATGTAATACACACACACAGTGCACACAGGTATGTCTGGGATGTGACATGTAATACACACACACAGTGCACACAGGTATGTCTGGGATGTGACATGTAATACAGACACACAGTGCACACAGGTATGTCTGGGATGTGACATGTAATACAGACACACAGTGCACACAGGTATGTCTGGGATGTGACATGTAATACAGACACACAGTGCACATAGGTATGTCTGGGATGTGGCATGTAATACACACACACAGTGCACACAGGTATGTCTGGGGTGTGACATGTAATACAGACACACAGTGCACATAGGTATGTCTGGGATGTGACCTGTAATACAGACACACAGTGCACACAGGTATGTCTGGGGTGTGACATGTAATACAGACACAGTGCACATAGGTATGTCTGGGATGTGACATGTAATACACACACACAGTGCACACAGATATGTCTGGGATGTGACATGTAATACAGACACACAGTGCACACAGGTATGTCTGGGGTGTGACATGTAATACACACACACAGTGCACACAGGGATGTCTGGGATGTGACATGTAATACAGACACACAGGTATGTCTGGGATGTGACATGTAATACAGACACACAGTGCACACAGGTATGTCTGGGATGTGACATGTAATACACACACAGTGCACATAGGTATGTCTGGGATGTGACATGTAATACACACACAGTGCACACAGGTATGTCTGGGATGTGACATGTAATACAGACACACAGTGCACACAGGTATGTCTGGGATGTGACATGTAATACAGACACACAGTGCACACAGGTATGTCTGGGATGTGACATGTAATACAGACACACAGTGCACACAGATATGTCTGGGATGTGACATGTAATACACACACACACAGTGCACACAGGTATGTCTGGGATGTGACATGTAATACAGACACACAGTGCACACAGGTATGTCTGGGGTGTGACATGTAATACACACACACAGTGCACACAGGTATGTCTGGGGTGCGACATGTAATACACACACACAGTGCACACAGGGATGTCTGGGATGTGACATGTAATACAGACACACAGTGCACACAGGTATGTCTGGGATGTGACATGTAATACACACACAGTGCACACAGGTATGTCTGGGATGTGACATGTAATACACACACACAGTGCACACAGGTATGTCTGGGATGTGACATGTAATACACACACACAGTGCACACAGGTATGTCTGGGATGTGACATGTAATACAGACACACAGTGCACACAGGTATGTCTGGGATGTGACATGTAATACAGACACACAGTGCACACAGGTATGTCTGGGATGTGACATGTAATACAGACACACAGTGCACATAGGTATGTCTGGGATGTGGCATGTAATACACACACACAGTGCACACAGGTATGTCTGGGGTGTGACATGTAATACAGACACACAGTGCACATAGGTATGTCTGGGATGTGACCTGTAATACAGACACACAGTGCACACAGGTATGTCTGGGGTGTGACATGTAATACAGACACAGTGCACATAGGTATGTCTGGGATGTGACATGTAATACACACACACAGTGCACACAGATATGTCTGGGATGTGACATGTAATACAGACACACAGTGCACACAGGTATGTCTGGGGTGTGACATGTAATACACACACACAGTGCACACAGGGATGTCTGGGATGTGACATGTAATACAGACACACAGGTATGTCTGGGATGTGACATGTAATACAGACACACAGTGCACACAGGTATGTCTGGGATGTGACATGTAATACACACACAGTGCACATAGGTATGTCTGGGATGTGACATGTAATACACACACAGTGCACACAGGTATGTCTGGGATGTGACATGTAATACAGACACACAGTGCACACAGGTATGTCTGGGATGTGACATGTAATACAGACACACAGTGCACACAGGTATGTCTGGGATGTGACATGTAATACAGACACACAGTGCACACAGATATGTCTGGGATGTGACATGTAATACACACACACACAGTGCACACAGGTATGTCTGGGATGTGACATGTAATACAGACACACAGTGCACACAGGTATGTCTGGGGTGTGACATGTAATACACACACACAGTGCACACAGGTATGTCTGGGATGTGACATGTAATACAGACACACAGTGCACACAGGTATGTCTGGGATGTGACATGTAATACACACACACAGTGCACACAGGGATGTCTGGGATGTGACATGTAATACACACACACAGGTATGTCTGGGATGTGACATGTAATACACACACAGTGCACACAGGTATGTCTGGGATGTGACATGTAATACAGACACACAGTACACACAGGTATGTCTGGGATGTGACCTGTAATACAGACACACAGTGCACATAGGTATGTCTGGGATGTGACATGTAATACAGACACACAGTGCACACAGGTATGTCTGGGATGTGTCTGCAATCTTCTGTGGGGCACTGCTGTTAGTTATATAGGTGAAAATGAGGTGACAGACTCCCTTTAAGATATGGCCACACTGTCAGGTTTCCTAATGTGGGGTTTGATGCCAAAATGAGAAATGTGTCATAAAAGGCTTAAAAGTATTAGGGTTCAGTCACACGAACGTATGTCTTTTGCGGTCATGTCCATGTTGCATCCCTTTGCATTTTTGTTTTTTATGCAGATCCATTGTAATGCCTATTTTTGTCTGCAAAATGGGCAAGAATAGGACGTGACCTTTTTTTGTGGGGCTGCGGAACAGACCTACGGATGCAGCAGTATACGGTGTGCTGTCCCTGGTTTTTAGCCCCATTGGAATAATCTGCAAAAAATACAGTTGGATAGATGCTTTCCTTTTTTTTTTTTTTTTTTTTTTTTTTTTCAATCCACTCGGTAGTTTTGGTTTCCAAAATTGCATTATCAAACTTGAATGTGACCTTTGGTCACTTGGTGTTTAATCCTTTTCCAACATACATGTTCCCGACACGCAGCGTATATGTATAGTGAGCTGATGGGCAGGCACAGGAACTGTTCTTGCCTAATCAGTGGCAGGGGCCTGGCTGTAACCGCCAGCATCTGTGAAAACTCGGATGCTGGCAAATTAAACCCTTAGATGCTGCAGTCAGCGCTGACCACTGTGTCTAAGGGGTTTACAGATGCAGGGAACGCCCTCTGTCATCCCATCGGCTCTCTGTGATTTGATTGCATGGTGCAGATGGCTGCTAAGAGACCCTTAGGCCTGATAAAGACCTTGGGGCCTGTCAGCTGTGGAGGCATATAAGGCTTAGCTCCCAGGCTGGGTCTTGTAGGCCACTGTCAGTGTAATACTGACTGTTATAATTCATTAAAATACACTGTAATGCATTGTAAAAATGGCCTTTGAAAGTTCAAGTTGAAATTCCCTAGTGGGATAAAAAGTAAAAATACGCAAAAATATGTTTGTTTGTTTTTTCCTTTCAAAAATGTTATTTGTGCAAAAATGAAAAAAATAAAAATAAGGGACATATTAAAGAAGAACTCCCGACAAAAATTTTATTCCATGTCCTGCTAGAAATGTACATGATATAATCTGTAGTGAATGTCTTTTAATTAGCAGTGTCTGAATTTTTGACTTATATCATCCTGAAGTTTCTTATCTGTGTCATGTGACCAGCAATTAGACCCACCAACTCACACAGAGACTTATGTGTGGACAGGAAGTCTAATTCTCTATGTATTCCTATGAGACTGAAAGTGAGGCTCCCATAGGAATGAATAGAGCAGTTACTGGCTTCCTGTCCTGGGTCAGTTGGAGGTCAGGGAGTTGGTCACATGACCCAGCTACAATAAGAAGAGAGGTTTTTACTCATAGAAACAGTCACTGATAAGAAAATGACAATCACTACCCATAATATCATGCATCTTTCTAACAGGTCAGAGAATAAAAATTTCTGCAGGAGTTCTTCTTTTAGTGTCCATAACAATCGGCTTTATAAAAATGTCTCATGATCTACCCTGTCAAATGAATTATGTAAAAACTATAAGGACGGCGCCTTTTTTTTTTTTTTGTCACATAACCTCACAAAAAGCTTAATAAGCGATCAAAAAGATGTATGTACCCAAAAGAGTACAGATGAAAATGTCGCCTCATACTGCAAAAAAATGAGTACTCACACAGGACCAGAATTTTTTTTTTTTTTTTTAAAAAGGCTTTCAGAAAATGGTGACACAAAATCATTTTTTTGTGTTAAAAAAAGGAAAAAACGGAAAAAAACTGTATAAAATTGCTGTCTGTAATCATACTGACCAACAAAATAAAGATATATTTTCCCTCACGGTGTTTGTCGCAATAGCAATACCCAAAAGGCAATGGCAGTTTTGATGCATTGCTTTATTTTGCTTCCCAAACGCGAACTAATAATGGCAACTCATCCAGCAAAAAAATAAGCCCTTGCACAGCTCTGTCAGGAAAAAATTAAAAAACACACTGGTGCATGGAGCCGATCCATCAAAATCTGCACTCCAAAAGGTGGTCTTACCCTGCAGTGTATCCAAACAGCAGTTTATGTCTACATTTATGGTATTTCAGTACCTAGGAGAACCTGCCTGACAATTTAAGGGACGTGATGTATCTCAGATGGCACAAGCTGGGCACAAAAATTTTGGCAATGAAATGCTGTATCTGTGGGAGACTTGACATTTTTATTTTACATTGTTCCCTGCACAGTAGTAGTGTTAAAATGCTCACTCTCCCTTAAAGAGGACCTTTCACCTCTCCTGACATGCCTGTTTTAATAGCTTCATGCCTTGTAATAATTCTGGAACATCTATTCTTATGGCTCTATGTTGTGTGATTCCTTTATTATTTGCACTAGAAGTTATGAATGAATTGCTATTTGTCTTCAGTAAAGGAACAGAAGGGAGGTAACCAGTTGGGGGTGTGTCCCTGCACAGACTCACTCTAGCCAATCAGTGTGGTCATGTTCAGTCTGTGCAGGTACACACCCCCAACTGGTTACCTCCCTTCTGTTCCTTTACTGAAGACAAATAGCAATTCATTCATAACTTCTAGTGCAAATAATAAAGGAACGGCACAACATACAGACATAAAAATAGATGCTCCAGAATTGTTATTACATGGGGAATGCATGAAGCTATTAAAACAGTAATGTCAGGAACGGTTAAAGGTCCTCTTTAACATTGAGGGGTGTAGTTTCCATATGGGGTCACTTCTCAGGGGTCCCATTTATTTCACTCCAGAGTCTCTACAGTTGTCAGCAGGGGAGAGGTGTAAATCACTACATCAGGCCTCAAAATGTGCATTGTGCTCTTTTACTCTGGAGCCCTGTGTATAAATTGGTAAATTCTGTGTGGGCAGTGGTTTTTAAAAACGGGGTCACTTCTTAGGGGGGTTTCTTTTTTAAATTTCACCTCAAAGCCTCTGCAGTTGTCTGCCAGTGCTGTACCAAGCCACCAAATTAAAGGCAACCTGTCAGCACCAAAATGGACCATAAACTGCCAGCAGTACCTTTAAGCTGTTGACATCAGGTTTCTAATGATGTAAGATAAGGGGCAGGAAGGATTTAGGGCGAGCTTGACTTCAAGTGTAAAAGCCGCTGCCCCCTTGACTTCAAGAACCTCATTTGCATACAACTTGCAAGGAATAAAAGTTGTTTTACAACGATCATGCTCCTCGGACATCTTACCCAAAAACATTAGAAACCTGATGTCAACAGCTTTAAGGTACTGCTGGCGGTTTATGGTCCATTTTGGTGCTGACAGGTTCCCTTTAAGGGCTGTTGCACATGAGCCAGTTCATTGCAGGAATCACGCTCTGAGAGTGAGTCAGTTTTGGAAATTTTCTTGGAAACTTGAAAAATTGCATCTAAACTTCTTAAGTTTTCTAATGTCCTTAAAAAATAAAATGACAATTACACAATAGCAAAATAGTCATTTTATGAGGTATCACTCTTAAAAGCAGAGAAATTCCATTTTAGAGAATAGCTAATTTTTCCATATTTTCAGTATTTTTATTTTTTTTTTTTAAATAAAGGTACCAAATTGTACCAAAAGTACAATGTGTCATGAGAAAAAAAATTGTCAGAATGGCTTGGATAAGTAAAAACATTCCAAAGTGATTACCACCTAAAGTGACAGGTCAGATTTGCAAAAATAGAATAAGGTGAAAAATGACAGGAAGGGGTTAAAGGATCGCTAGGCTCGGAGGTTGTGCATATTATTTCAGTTGTCATGGTCATGTAAAACCAACAGATGGCGGTAAGCAACTGGTATTTCTTCTTGAAATACAGGCTGCAGCAGACATGCAAGTCCAATAGATGGCGCTTATTCCTTTTTGTCACTGGGTGTATAGGCTGCTACAGACGTGATCCCAATAGATGGCGCTCTTCTCGCCTGTTGCCTTTTGTCACTTGGTATTTAGGCTGCTGCAGACCTGTGAGTCCAATAGATGGCGCTCATATCTCTTGTTACCTTTGGTCACTTGATGTATTGGCTGCTACAGATGTGATACCAATAGATGGCGCTCATCTCTCCTGTTGCATTTTGTCACCTGGTGTTTAGGCTGCTGCGGACATGAATCCAATAGATCGCGATTATATCTCCTATTATCTTTTGTCACTGGGTGTATAGGCTGCTACAGACGTGATCCCAATAGATGGCGCTCGTTTCTCCTGTTCCCTTTTGTCAATTTGTATTTCGCTGCTGGAGACCAGGGAGTCCAATAGATTGCGCTCATATATCTTGTTACCTTTGGTCACTTGATGTATTGGCTGCTACAGACGTGATACCACAATAGATGGCGCTCATTTCTCCTGTTGCCTTTTGTCACCTGGTATTTAGGCTGCTGTGGACATGAATCCAATAGATCGCGATTATATCTCCTATTATCTTTTGTCACTAGGTGTATAGGCTGCTGCATACGTATGAGCCGAGTAGATGGCGCTCATTTCTCCTATTGCCTTTGGTAAATTGGTGTTTAGGCTGGAGCAGACATAGAAGCCCAGTAGATGACGCCCATTTGTCATTTCTTTTGTCACTCGGTGTATAGGCTGCTACAGGCGTAGGAGCCCAATAGATGGCGCCCATTTGTGCTACGGTATTACCTTTGGTCACTTTGTGTTTAGGCTGCTACAGATATAGAAGCCCAATAGATGGCGCTAATTTCTCCTACTGGTATTACCTTTGGTCAATTGATGTATAACCTGCTGCAGACCTGTGAGCCCAATAGATGGCGCCCATTTCTCATTCATTTAGTCACATGGTGTATACGCTGATCCCAATAAATGGCCTATTACCTTTTGGTCTCTCGTATAGGCTGCTGCAGACGTCCAATAGATGGCGCTCATTTCTTCCATTACCTTTTGTCACTTGGTGTATAGGCTGCTGCAGACATAGAAGCCCAATAGATGGCGCTCACCCCCCCCCCCCTTTTACCTTTGGTCGATTAGTGTATAACCTCCGGCAGACATATAAACCCAATAGAGGGCGCCGATTTCTCCTGATTCCTTTGGTCACTTTGTGTTTAGGCTGCTACAGATATAGAAGCCCAATAGATGGCGCTAATTTCTCCTACTGGTATTACCTTTGGTCAATTGATGTATAACCTGCTGCAGACCTGTGAGCCCAATAGATGGCGCCCATTTCTCATTCATTTAGTCACATGGTGTATACGCTGATCCCAATAAATGGCCTATTACCTTTTGGTCTCTCGTATAGGCTGCTGCAGACGTCCAATAGATGGCGCTCATTTCTTCCATTACCTTTTGTCACTTGGTGTATAGGCTGCTGCAGACATAGAAGCCCAATAGATGGCGCTCACCCCCCCCCTTTTACCTTTGGTCGATTAGTGTATAACCTCCGGCAGACATATAAACCCAATAGAGGGCGCCGATTTCTCCTGATTCCTTTGGTCACTTGGTGTTTAGGCTGCTGCAGACATAGAAGTCCAATAGATGGCGCTCATTTCTCATATTCCTTTTGTCTGTATAGGCTGCTAATCCCAATAAATGGCGATTATAATTTATATCTCCTCTTACCTTTGGTCGCTTTGTGTTTAGGCTGCTGCAGACATAAGACCAATAGATGGCGCTCATTTTTCCTAATTCCTTTGGTCAATTGGTGTTTAGGATCTGTTTGGGGAAATACTGATGGTTTTGCACACACGTTCAATCATTTTTTTTTTTATATTATTGCAATTGCATTCACTGTGTGTACGTATTTTTTCTGTTTTTTTGTTTTTTTTTCACGTAAGCCGCATTTATTTGTATTGACCTGGAGCTGTGTGAAAAACGCATTCTAGAACATGCTGTCATTTTCTTTCTTTTTTTTTTTTCTGAATGCAAAGATAATGTGTGAAAAAACGAAGCTCATGTCAGGATTCAGTCTTGATGCTATGCGTTCGCTACGCTCATTGCATCCGGACGGAAAACTCGCTTGTGTGAAAGAGCCTAAGGGTTTATTCACACGACTGTTCACTGTTTTGCCGTCCCTAAATTGCGGATCCGCAAAACACGGATACCGGTCACAGACCAGAACTTCTGGCCCATAATAGAAGAGTCCTATCCTTGTCCATAATGCACACAATAATAGGAAGTGTTCGATTTAATATTATATATATATATATATATATATATATATATATATATATATATATATATATATATATAGTGTGTGGCATGGTTACGCAGATGGATATACAGACACAGAATGCACATGTAGTAATTTCTGTTGTTTTTGCGGTCTCATTGAAGTGAAAGATTCACCATACTGGACGCCAAAAAAACTATACAGACAAAAAATATATATATTTGTATGCATGAACCCTTAGTGTATAGGCTGCTACAGATGTGATCCCGATAGATGGCGCTCGTTTTTCCTATTACTTTTGTCACTTGGTGTATAGGCTGCTGCAGATATCGAAGCCCTATAGATGGCGCTCATTCCTCCTTTTACCTTTGGTCACTTGGTGTATAGAAGCCCTATAGATGGCGCTCATTCCTTCTTTTACCTTTGGTCACTTGGTGTATAGGCTGCTGCAGATATAGAAGCCCTATAGATGGCGCTCATTCCTTCTTTTACCTTTGGTCACTTGGTGTATAGGCTGCTGCAGATATAGAAGCCCTATAGATGGCGCTCATTCCTTCTTTTACCTTTGGTCACTTGGTGTATAGGCTGCTGCAGACATAGAAGCCCTATAGATGGCGCTCATTCTTCCTTTTACCTTTGGTCACTTGGTGTATAGGTTGCTACAGATGTGATCCCAATAGATGGCGCTCATTCCTCCTTTTACCTTTGGTCACTTGGTGTATAGGCTGCTGCAGACATAGAAGCCCTATAGATGGCGCTCATTCCTCCTTTTACCTTTAGTCGTTTGGTTATAGGATGATGCAAACCTGTGATCTCAATAGATGTTGTTCATTTCTGCTATTACCTTTGGTCACTTGGGGGGGGGGGGGGGGGGGGGTTATATTACACCTATATTAGGTGTATTTCTGGCGCAGAATCTGCGACTTTTCCCCACACGCGCCAAGTCTTCAAAAGTAGGCGGGGAAAGGGGACAAGGCCTGCAGGCCCGTCTCATTCATCACTTTCTATGCCTGTTTTAGGCATAGGAAATTGTCTGAATCTACCCCAGCAAAGGAGCTAGGGAAGCTCCATTGCAGGGCCTTACCGACGTCTTTTTACTAAATGACGCCCTTGGTCTTTAGGTTGCTACAGGCTTAGAAGCCAAATAGATGGAGCTCATTTCTAACATTACTTTTTGTCATTTGGTGTTTAGGCTGCTGCCGACGTGTGAGCCCAATAGATGGCGCTCATTCCGCCTATTACCTTTTGTGACTGTATAGGCTGCTGCAGTTTGTAGAAGCCAAATAGATGGCGCTCATTCCTCCTATTACCTTTTGTCATTTAGCGTATTGGCTGCTGCAGTTTGTAGAAGCCCAATAGATGGCGCTCATTACTCCTTTTTACCTTTTGTCATTTAGTGTATAGGCTGCTGCAGTTGGAGAAGCCCAATAGATGGCGCTCATTCCTCCTATTACCTTTTGTCATTTAGCGTATTGGCTGCTGCAGTTTGTAGAAGCCCAATAGATGGCGCTCATTACTCCTTTTACCTTTTGTCATTTAGTGTATAGGCTGCTGCAGTTGGAGAAGCCCAATAGATGGCGCTCATTACTCCTTTTACCTTTTGTCACTTGGCCTATAGGCTGCTGTAGACGTATGAGCCCAATAGATGGCGCTCATTCCTTCTATTACCTTTGGTCACGTGGTGTTTAGACTGCTGCAGAAGTGTGAGCCCAATAGATGGCGCTGATACCTGCTGCACATTGCACATAGTCTGTTTTTCAGTTTTTGCTTCTCTTGTTCTTATAGTTTTCATTCCTAGAAGATAACTTGTTCAAAAATAGATAGAAAATATGAAAGCAAACATTCTCATGTATTGCTACTGATTAGTTTATGTATGATTTTTTTTTTTTTTTTTTGTGTTGACTGGGATTAGGGGAAATTCCTACTAGCACTTCGCTTTCCATTATAGCATTCTGTTTAAATGCATTTTAAATGGAAAATAACGGAAAGCCAAATGGATCACTTTAAAGATGTTTAGTTTTAATACGTCCTAATAGAGTTGGATAAAACGGAAAGCAACATTGCGTCTGGTTTCGGTTATTTTGGAGGAAAAAAAAAGTCCTGCAGACAGACCTTTTGTTTCTGTCCAAAATAACGGAACCGTGAAAGAATGCTGTTTTCCGTGTTTTTTTCTTTGTCTATTCAACTCTATTAGGACGGATCAAAACGGAATGCTTTTAAAGTGTTCCATTTTGCTTTCCGTTTTGGCAATTCCACAATCTTGTTTTAATCCCATTTAAACGGATTGTTAAAACGCTGATGTGAATCCGCCCTTATTTTTTGTGTCAAAGTTCTAAAATCTTTTTTTTTTTTTTTTTCTCTAGCCTTGCCATGTCATCTACACAGACTACCGTCCTACTCCATTACAACATTACATCTTCCCAGCTGGCGGGGATGGACTGCATCTTGTCGTCGATGAAAATGTAAGTTGTGCGGTTTCCTATATAGTGACACGATCGTGTATTATAACATTTATAATATTTACAATATTTTTATCACTTTTTGAAAGGGTGACTTCAGGGAAGACAATTTTAACACAGCCATGCAGGTTCTACGCGACGCAGGGGAGCTGTCTAAGGGTGATCAAAGAGGCCGAAAAGGAGGAACTAAAGGTACAGATGTCATCATTTCTTATATACTATCTGTTGTTTTCGGTGTTTGACTAGCCCAGGAATGGCCAACCTGTGGCTCTCCAGCTGTTGTAAAACTACAACTCCCACCATGCCCTGCTGTAGGCAGTCTGAGCATGCTGGGGGTTGTAGTGTTGCAACAGCTGGAGAGCCGCAGGTTGGCCATCCCTGGACTAGCCTTTTAACCCCTTGGTGCCCAGTCATTTACATGAAGCCCCTAGACTGCAGTACTAAGTTTAATACAGACCGTCCTCTGACATATGTAGCGGCTGCTGTTAGGATCTTGATGAACCGCACTTGGTATCTTTTTTTTTTTTTTTTTTTTTTTTCATGGAGTGCTCCCTCTGTTTTTACCCACAAAGGGGTTGTGCAAGAATGGAAGTTGTTCTGCTTGCCGGTGCTGGCTCCCCGCTCCTTCTCCTCTAGGACTGCGATACTCCACTGGGCTCCCTTGTTGAACGCATCCGGTTTGATGCTGCCTGCAGCCAATCACTGACTGAGGCTGTGACCGGCTTCCCTTAAGGGCCCTTGCACACGACCGTATGCCCTCCAAGACATACGGTCTGTGAGCGGGCCATATGTCCCGGAGCCGCATTGATCGTGGGCACGGGAGCGCACAGCATCATAGATTACAATGATGCTGTGCACGTCCGGCCACCCATGGGACTATTGTCCTGTACTCATATGATCTAATGAGTGTGGGATAATAGCCCCGCGGGCGGCCCGACGTACACAGCATCATTGTAATCTATGATGCTGTGCGCTCCCGTGCCCACAATCAATGCCGCTCCGAGACATATGTCTCGGAGGGCATACGGTCGTGTGCAAGGGCCCTAAGTCATGACAAATGGTCACATGATGCAGAGGGATCTGATTTCCACCGCAGCCAGTGATTGGCTGTGGTGATCTCAAACCAGATGTTTTCAGCAAGGGAGGCTAGTGGAGCATAGCCATCGTAAGGCGGGGGAGTGGGAGCAGGGAGCTTCCCTTTACAGGTCTGGTAAAGTGGCTGGGTTTGCCAAAACCAACCTATTCTTGCATAACCCCTTTAAAATCAGTGACCACATTAACAAAATAAAAAAAATTCCCCAAAATCACCTGTAAATACTCTTGGTTACATCTGTCACTTGTAGAGCCGGGTGACTACAGCTTCCCTAACTCTCCCATAGATGGTAACCAAGAAACAAATGAATAGGAGGTAACTTATTGAAAATCTCTCCCCGCAGTACAAGTGTATTGTGGAATAAAGACTTTTTAAATTTTTTATTTTTTAATTCCGATTCTGTTATCTTGCTAGAGGCAGCATAATCCTCCACCACATGTACATGTAATTCTGATTCCAGGTCCGTCTAATGTGTTCAAGATTGTGAAGATGATCATGGAGCGCAACTTCCAGCCGGTCATTATTTTCAGCTTCAGCAAGAAAGACTGTGAGGCTTACGCACTTCAGATGTCTAAGCTGGACTTCAACTCTGGTACTGCCTGGTCTCGCTCATACTCTCATTTGTATTCAGGGCTTGGCCGTGTCTTGCACGTTCTTCTAGCCAATGAGTTGTGCTGTATGTTGTGTGGCAGAAATGATCTTATTGATCAGATTGTTTGCCCTTTCTTCCCTCTAGATGATGAGAAAAAGATGGTGGAGGAAGTTTTCAATAACGCCATCGATTGTTTGTCTGATGAGGATAAGAAGCTCCCACAGGTCAGTTCTCCAGGTTTCAAAGAGATAAGTCTATCTAATGCCTAAAGGGATATTCCAGTTGTTCCACAGGATAGGGGATAACTATTAGATTGGTGGGGGTCCTACCGATCACGAGAATGGGGGCAGCCCCTAAAAATTGAACAAGGGCACGCAGGTCCGACACCCGATCAGCTGTTTAAGAAGGCAGTCCTGTGAGCGCTGCTACCTTCTCTCAGCTCACCAAGCACAGCACCGTATATTGTACAGCGGCTGTGCTTGGTATCGCACTCCGCCCCATTCACTTGTGGCCTAGGAGCGGCTCAGCCCTATTCGTGACCGATGAACGTGACGTCACTGGCCTAGGAAAATTTGAGAGAAGGCCACAGCGCTCACGGGAGGATAGGTCATCAGTATCACATCGGCGGGGACCTGACACCCCGCTAATCGGCTATATGAGGAGATGGCGCGCAGGGCACACTTACTGCCTCCTGTCTCTCTTCCTGCTCACCGCTGCTGTCTATGGCAAAGCAGCGGTAATCAGGAAGAGAGGCGGGAGACGGCGTGCACACTTTCCATGTATATAGCTGATCGGCAGGGGTACAAGGTGTCGGACTCCCACTAATCTGATATTGATGACCTATCCTGAAAGCCCGGAGAACCCACTTCAATGTGCTGCATGAAAGAGGATTTCACCTGATAGAGCATTTTGCTCACTCATTGGGTGATCGCAGGACATATATATGGGGCTATTATCGGGAACAAGTGTCTGGTGTAAATCTCCGGCACACGTCCACGTCAGCAATGCTTTGCCTAGAATATTATGTCTGTAATTTCCAGTAAGGTTAATCTCTCAGAAATGTCAAAGGGGTTCAGAGCAGATGCTTTCCATGGCGGTGGCCCAATAGAGCTAAAGACTTGAGCAGCGCTGACCATTCTTCATTCTGGACATACTGTTGTGTTATCCATCTGCAGACTGATATTTGGATTTCTGTATGTATAGGTGGAACATGTTCTGCCTCTTCTCAAGCGAGGTATCGGAATCCATCATGGAGGTCTGCTCCCCATTCTGAAGGAAACAATAGAGATTCTGTTTTCTGAAGGATTACTGAAGGTAAACCTCTTGGTATTGATATTAAGAAGACTTGTTAGAACCATTATTAGAGCAGAGATCGGCTACCAAGAGCGTCCTTTGCCCTGGAGGACTGGGCATGTCCGTGTCCAGACAGTCCATTAAGTTCTGTGTAATGTTTCACTTAGCCTGTGGTGGCGCTGCAGGGACGATGAAGACTTGCAGTTGGATGAATCTACAGATTACAATTTATTATTGGAGGATTTTTCTAACAAAAAATGGGTTTGTCCAAAGCTGGAAATTGTCTTTATTATATGCAAAATTATCTTTGTTTACGTAGAGTTTAAGACAATTAAAGGTATTGTGTCACTGTAAGAGCTTAGTATCAGTATCTAATCTGTGGGGTCCAACCACTGGGACCATCATCAGCCTTAAATCTACGCCAGCTTCTTTGCTGGCATAGATTTAGATAATTTTTTACGCCAGAAAATGATAAATGAGATGAGACTGTCGGCCCACCCTCTTCCCTGTCTACGCCACGCCCCCCCCTCTTTTAAGAACTGTTGTACTTGGTGTGGAAGGAGAAGTTGCAGATTTTGCCGCAAATCACCCTTGCGACAAAATCTGTGTCAAATATACGCCAAAAAGTGGCATCTATTTGGTCATAAATGACCCCCATAGTTTATAAGCTTTGGATTATAATTTTTGGGACCAGAGTTAATGTCTTCTTCGTGTGTGTCTGGCATCATATTGTACTGCACTGCTCTGCGCCTTTCCTCATTACCTCTATTTCTCAATAGGCTTTATTTGCCACGGAGACGTTCGCCATGGGTATAAACATGCCGGCCAGGACTGTCTTATTCACAAGTGCTCGGAAATTTGACGGCAAAGACTTTCGCTGGGTGAGTCACCTTCTCTTTGTTCTTTTAATAAGAGGAAGGAAAAACCCTTTCATTTTTACTCCTTTGAGGTCTAAAAATCTATTCTTTCAAAATTCATCAGTATAATTGGTATTTTTTTTTTTTCTGTTAGATTTCTTCAGGGGAATACATTCAGATGTCGGGACGAGCCGGGAGACGTGGCATGGATGAAAGAGGAATAGTAATTCTCATGGTTGATGAGAAAATGAGCCCAACCGTTGGAAAACAGCTGCTGAAGGTGAGTTAATGCATTCCTGTTCCCTTCTGCTGGGGGATCATTTGTTTCATTAGATTAAATGGGTAATCTTATCTGAGGCTGGTATGGTATATCCCATGGGAATGCCAGAATGCTAAGATCTATGGGGGGGGGGGTCCCAATCCTGAAACGAAGGGACATCATTGCTCCTAGTCGCTGCCTGTGGTGTGAACTCAACACCTTTCCATTGGAATTGTTGGGGCTGTGTGAAATAGAGGGCGTTTTTGTGCTGGGAAAAATTACTTTAAGGGCTGCAGCACTTAGAGTGGTTATCCAATACTAACAGTGGTCCAGACCTGCCCGACCCAGGGTGGGGGTGATGCTTACCTGATCCTCGCTTCTGGATACTGTCTCTTGGGCCTTCAGTTCCGCTCTCACGTGTGCCAAGGATGTCATCAGTCGAGGATGGCATACATGACCGTTGCAGCCGATCACAGGCTGCAGAGCCTGGTGGCCCCAATATAGTCAATGAAGCTGGATGCATTGCCAGCAGCGCACGGCTGCACCCGGCAAGGATGGATCTCAGCCTGTAGTTATTTGCTACCTTTATCTCATCTTGAATTATATTTTAGGGCTTTGGAAGCGATTACGCAAGTTACAGTGGTATGAACACGCAATGGTCATCCTGGAACCCATTAATATTGTAACTTGAGGGGCCGCTGTATATGCAAAGTGTACATGAGACTTGGCAAATCTCATTCACTTTGCTGTTACTTTAAAATCCACATTACACAAGTGTAATCCACAACATGTGCTGATGTCCTAATCATGTCAGCAGGTATGCAAGAATAAAACTGCTGACAGACTCCCTTTAATAAGATAAATTGCAAACTTTCCTTTGCTCACATGTACCACTGATTTATGTGAACAAAAATTACCTGGGATCGCAGGAAATTAATCTGTTTTTTTTTTTAATATTGTAAAGTCATTTATTACAATCAAAATCTTCACGCAAACATAAGTACTGCGACGCAGCGCAGGCCGTGAGGCAGCACCCAAGATCACATTTGTCATACATAGCATGGCAGTGTAATATACAGCACAGGCTGGCCTACGCTATACATTGCACTAGCATTCCTATACATTCAAACGTTAACATAATTCCACAAGAAAGCAACAGACAAGATAAGGGGTGGGGGATGGGAAGAAGGGGGTAGGGGCGGAAATCACAAGTCAAAGCTTTATTGAAGGACAGACACAAAGAGGGGAGGGAAGGAAGTAGAGTGATTTGATCCTTTCCTTCATTGTCGATGTCATGGTGGTCCAAAATGTTGTAGTCCCTGAGCAGACTCTTGATAAGCCTGCGGCAGTCCAGGATGGACATGCTCTCCCTCCCAAGAATAAGGCGATTCCTGGCAAACCACATAGCATCCTTAAAACAGTTAATAAGGCATCAGGCCTCCTGGATAGCCTCAACAGTATGAATCCCGGGAGATGGTCCATACAGCACCGAGGTGTGAACAGGCATGTTCCAGGGCATCCAACAGGCCCTGTGCAAAGGGGCAGTCCCCAAAAATAGGTTGTATGATGTTTCCTCCGTGAAAGGGCTCCTGGGGCAGTAGCGGTTTTTGCTCAGGTTGCAGGCGTGCATGAATGACCTGAGGGGCAAGCCTCCTTGGATAGCCATCCATGACAAGTCCTTGAGCCCATTGGTTAACCTGTCCATACTGTCTCTGCAGTGTCAACAGGGAGCCCTGGAGTAGACTCCATCAAGTCCTTAAGCTTGTGAATTGTCTTGAAATTCCACAAGCCGGGCTTGAGGCCCTCCAGACGTTCCCTCACAAACTGGACAATGTCTCCATAGTACCTAGGAGCATGCCAGTTGCAAGGGATGGAGCTGTCCCACTTGTACCAGCCTAGATCCTGCCAGAGAAGTAGGAGGAAGAATTGGGACATAGCCATTTTGGAGCCCCGAACAAAGCAAAACACTGTCCTGGTGATGGCCCTGTCATTGTAGCACTTACATTGTAATCAAGCGCCCTTCTCTACTTCAGGTGCTTTATGAAGTGCATTTCGTCTCCACAGCGAGGAAAAATTTCTGTCTAATTTCATCTTCGCCGGTTTTTCCTTTTCCACAATCTGTGACAACATAACCTTTAGATGGGAATTCAAATCTGCCAACATGTTCACTGTGTGAGTCACTAATGTGGTGTCCACATGTATGAACCTGGTTTAATGCCTTTTTGCCTCTTAATCCTGTAATCGTCTTTCAACAGCTAAGTCCCATTTTCACAGAGCCGTGTGTAAATCTAAGACTACATACTGTATATGGGAATTGCACATTCAGAAAACTTTTTTTCAATTGGTCTTTATTAAAAATGCTCAGCTGTTTCTGAGATACAGGGGTTAAAAATCAGTCGTCATCTGACGGCTCATGTAGCTCTTATATCTGATCTCCTGGCCTCATAAATACTTAAGCCATATACTTATCAGTTTGATAAGAATTGAGCTATGAGTGGTTATGAAGTCAGGAGATCAAAGATAAGAGCTACCCTTGAGCCATGATGGTATTCAAAGAAAACAGATGGTGACAGCTTGCAAACAGACTAATTTTTAACCCCTGTATCTCAGAAACGGCGGTACATTTTTTTTATTAAAGAGGACCTTTCACCACTCCTGACATGCCTGTTTTAATATCTTCAAGCATTCCCCATGTAGTAACAATTCAGAAGCATCAATTCTTATGTCTCTATGTTGTGCCATTCCTTTATTATTTCTACTATAAGTTATGAATACATTTCTAGCAGTCTGCAGTAAGGGTACAGAGGGGAGGTAACAAGTTGGGGGTGTGTACCTACCTGCACAGTCTGAAAATGGCAGCACTAATTGGATAGAATGAGTCTGTGCAGATACACACCCCCAACTGTTTACCACCCCTCTGTACCCTTACTGCAGACTGCTAGCAATTCATTCAACTTCTAACTGGAATAATAAAAGAATGGCACAACATAGAGCCATAAGAATAGATATTTCAGAATTGTTATTACACGGGGAATGCATGAAGATATTAAAACTGACAGGTCCTCTTTAAAGACTATTAGAAAAAAATATTTTGAGCCCAAAGCAAGACCAATTTTGACCATAGGTTCTGGCTGGTATTAAAGCTTATCCGCATTCAGTGCTAAATACACCGCACAGTGGACTTATTATGGTGTCCGTCAGGTTGTCCTTCTCTGTGACTGGAACGATGGCCGTGAATCTGTGTGATTCTTCCCATAAAGTATGAGAAGTGTATATCGGGCTGTGAACATGAGTTTGCTAAACTCCATATATTATAATTGATTTTTCCCTCTAACTGTCCGCACACACAGTTAATACCATTGAGGCCAGGCTGCTCTTGAAGTCCCTGTGTGGTGAGGTTTTATCACTTTCAGATGTCTGGACGGATGCCTGTTACATTGAGTTTTAGAATGTGTTTTTATTTTATGGGCCTGGTTCTACTTTTTCATCACACTTCTTAATGTTCCTTGTTGCTTCTTTTTATTTTTTTACCCTTCTAGTTCAGGGAAAAATACGTTCAACTTTTTGCGTTTCTTAGAAGTTATCAGGTACAGATTATATGTCTTGGGTGTCTTGTGAAACAAGCCCAAGACCTGGAATACACTGGACACGTTTATGATGGGTTATGCAAGAGCCCTGTCTAGTTTTGTTACTTCCTTTTCTGTAATGGAAAGAACGCTGGATGCCAAGCTGGGGGAGGTAGTTGTGCAGCGACAGCATCTGGCCAGCAGGCGGGCTCCTGTGTTTTTCTTTTCTCCTGGAACAAGGAAGTCCTGCTTGGCCTAATCGGGAGCGATCGATATGGTTTATCAGGAACCATGGCGATATTAAGGTATTTCCAGTGTTGTGACAAGGCCATATTAAAGGTGAATTCAACTTGTCTTTTGAGAGGCCCTGTGAACATGATGAAATCTTGGGATATTGCTGATGAGGCCTGTTCATCCCAGAAGGCTACCACGAGCCCCTTAAAGGGAACCTGTCACTTCAGGAACACATACTAACCTGCCAGAATTACCTTATAGTAGACCCTAGTCTGTTCCTATTAATGGTTTTGATGTGGTAGTCGGATGGTTAATAGTTGATAAAAACACTCTTTTAAACACCATGTCACCATGTCTTTCAGCTCAGCTTCAAGTCAAGAAAACCACGCCCCCTAACCGTCCCCTCTCCTCTGATTGACATACTGCCTTGCGTCCGGCTCAGGAAGCAGAAAGCATAGCGAGCGCTCTCACTCTCAATTGCCGGCGCATGCGCAGTGTGCCCTCTTGAACCGTGGGAGCGCGACTTACAACAGAGCACACCCTGCATTCAGTGCTGCCGGACGCAAGGCAGTATGTCAATCAGAGGAGAGGGGACGGTTAGGGGGCGTGGTTTCCTTGACTTGAAGCAAGGAAGCCACTGCCCCCCTATAAGGTAATTCTAGCAGGTTTATATGTGTTCCTGACGTGACAGGTTCCCTTTAAAGGGGTTGACCCATCTCATACATTGCTAGGATATGCCCCCCAATGTCTGATGGGTGCGGATCCCACCTCTGGGATCTCTAGAACAGAGCCCACAAAGTGAAGGAGAGCGGACCACATATATGCAGCCGCCCTCCATTCATTTCTATGAGAGTGCCGAATATAGCTGAGCAACGCTTTCGAAAGTCCCATAAAATTAATAGGAAGCACTCTGCACAAGTGTGACCTCCGCACCATTCTATAACAGGGGTGTGTCCTTTTGCAATCTGATACCGGCAGCACTGATTGGACACCGCCAGTGTGTGTAGGACACCCCATAACTGCTGGCACCCAGTTGTCAAATCATACATTTCTATGAGGAATAACAAAGGAACTACTCAACGTAGAGTTATAAGAAAAGAGGCTTCGGAATTGTTATTTTGCTGGGAATGTAATTAGAGCAGACATTTTGGGACAGATCCTCTTAAAGATTTCATGAATAAATTGGCAAGTTTAAAGAAGAACTCCCGACAAAAATTTTATTCCATGTCCTGCTAGAAATGTAGATGATATAATCTGTAGTGAATGTCATTTTCTTACCAGTGTCTGAATTTTTGACTTCTATCATCCTGAAGTTTCTTATCTGTGTCGTGACCAGGAATTAGACCCACCAACTCACACATAGACTTTGTGGACAGGAAGTCTAATTCTCTATGTATTCCTATGAGACTGAAAGTGAGGCTCTCATAGGAATGAATAGAGCAGTTACTGGCTTTCTGTCCTGGGTCAGTTGGAGGTCAGGGAGTTGGTCACATGACCCAGCTACAATAAGAAGAGAGGTTTTTACTCACAGAAACAGTCACTGATAAGAAAATGACAATCACTACAGATTATATCATGCACCTTTCTAACAGGTCAGAGAATAAAAATTTTTGCGGGAGTTCTTCTTTAAGTTATTTTTCCTGTAAAATAAATGATTTGGACTGAGTTGTTAACCATGGCGCTGACCGGTACCCGAACCTAGAAATATTGCACACTTTTTTTTATAGCTTTAAAGGGTTTTCTCCCCCCATAGACATTTTTGGCATGTTCGCAGTGACCCCCATCTTTCAGGAGAGTAGTGGGTCCCCGTGTTTCGGCTCTGTGGGGATTATAAAAGCTGAGATACTTGCCCATAAAATAACAATCTTATCCTAGAAGGGTTTTATTGCACATTGATGATGTCTTTCTGGGGCTTTCGTGCACTTAATCTATAACATCCTTCTCAGTGTAACATAGGGCATCACAGACAAAGGGCAGGGGCTGCAGCTCTTGTGAGATGGGAATCTGCCCTTTTGCATGATATTCTTGGCCGTTCTCGTTTCCTCTCCTGATACCAAATAGGAAATCAGTGTGATTTTTGTTATTAGCGATAAGATCCTGTAAATGTGGACACATCCCTTGTTGTGATTGGCTTTAAATGCTAACCCCGAAGCAAAGCGTGCCCTGCGTTGGATCGTGCCGGGCTTCCAAAAACCAGCGCAGCCTGGGTGCATTTGATGTCCTTGTCAGGGAAACATAAGTTTCCTGTTGATGTAAATGGGTGAGCGATAACTGAGATCCATGAAACCTGTTTTACTTGAAGCACTTCACCCTTAGGGCTCATTCAGACGGCCGTATGCTATCCGCAAAAATACGGATCCGTTTTTTTGCAGATTAGATGCTGCCACATTCAACTCTATGGGGCCCTTTTTTCCCTTCCACAGCTCCGCAAAAACACTGAAACATGTCCTATACTTGTCAGTGAAAATCAGGATGTGGCCCCATTGAAGTCTATGGGTCCGCAAAAATACGGAAAGCAATCCGTTTTTTGCGGACCGCATACGGCCGTCTGAATGAGCCCTTACACTTAAATTTTTACTTTTATGTGACTTTTTGATAATACAGAATATCTGATAATCTGGCATTCAGTTTATGGCACAGTATTTGCTGGTTTTACAGGTGTTGGCTCCATGCAGGTCAATGGCAGGTGTCCAGTGTTGTATCGCAGGAGACAAAGATCAAACCTTCAGTATTTAAAGGAAAAACTCCCCCGCAAAAATTTTTATTCTCTGACCTGTTAGAAAGGTGCATGATATAATCTGTAGTGAATGTAATCATCTTATCAGAGAATGTAATTGTGAGTAATAACCTCTCTTCTTATTGTAGCTGGGTCATGTGACCAACTCCCTGACCTCCAACTGACCCAGGACAGGAAGCCAGTCACTGCTCTATTCATTCCTATGAGACTGAAAGTGAGGCTCCCATAGGAATGCATAGAGAATTAGACTTCCTGTCCACACATAAGGTGCTGTGTGAGTTGGTGGGTCTAATTCCTAGTCACATGACACAGATAAGAAACATCAGGATTATATAAGTCAAAAATACAGACACCGGTAAGAAAATGACATTCACTACAGATTACATCATGTACATTTCTAGCAGGACATGGAATAAATTTATAAATTTTTTGCGGGAGTTCTTCTTTAAGCATATTTAAACATAAAATGCTGTACGCAGCCTATAATCCAGGGTTTACATATTGCGGATTACGAGCAGAACTCGTGTGCCCAGGGTGAAGGTCCCAGACAAGTTGCCACAATTCACTGATTGTCTACCCCTCCGTACCGCATCATCGTTGTGACTGTGCGATAGGGTTGTCTTATGTAACGCAGGTCTGGAAGCCGAGATCGAGCCCACTGATCTCCTCGGGCACGTATTCCGCCCTGGCAAATGTAACCGCTGTCAGACTGACAGCCTGGGCCTGATGAATGGTAGGGAATGGAAAGCCGGATGCAGAACATGTGCAGGAAATCATGCCATATAGGAATCCGAGAAGTAAAAGGTTTTTTTCAGAATTTAGAAACTTTGGATTTCATGCCCTTGCGTTGCAAACGGCACGTTCAGAATCTAAAAGTGACAGAAACGGAAAAAAAGTAATGAGAGATGTGTGAGGAAATCGCTTACATGCAAGATATTGGGGAAAAAAAAATCATGAGCTTCTTGCAAATCAAGACCTACTGAGGCCATTGATCGTGATTCTACTCATGTGGCGTTCCAAGTCCCAGACTCTTCAGGCATGCTTGGCGCTGTCATCTGTCAAATGTTCAGGCATTAGAATATGTTCACACATGGCAGATTTGTTGCAGAAGTTTGCGCATGCTACAGAGGCAGCTTAATTTATGTGAATGGTATAGTTGGTGACATATACAGTATGCTGATAAAAGAATTTTGTTCTTATGTAGATATTTTTAAAATCTGCTATTACAGCATGTGTGTACATCAGCGATGAGGGCCACAGTGACAGGTTGAAACAATTTCAAGGGCTTTCTGGAACATTTATGGCTTATTGAAGGTACATGCCATACATTTGATAGGTGCTGGTTGCACTTGCAGGAGCCATCTCTCTGGATATAGGGGGTCCTCTTCCCTCCTGTGCATGCCTGCGGCTCTATCCCCTGTAGTTTGTGAGTTTCTAAATCAGCCAAATGTTTTACCACTCCCATAAACTACAATGTAGATAGCCACAGGCATGCACGGCCACCCCATCCCTTCCTCCTTTCAGGAGCTCCCCATATGGGGGCGCCACTTAGGGCCACACAGTGCTTCATAGTACTTAGTACTTCACAGTTGCCAACAGTCCTGAATTTCCCAGGATTGTCCTGCCGAATGGACGCTTATGAGAAATATTCTATAATACCAGTAGAATCTATACTGCCATTCCAGTGCTGCTGTCCAGTCCTCCCTGCTGCTGTTTGATTTCCTGGCTGCAGCAGTGACGTCCCGTGTACACCAAGTCATCCTGCAGCCAATCACTGACCTCAGTAGTAGCGTGCCAGGGTGGGATGCCACCTCTGCAGCCTGGAAGATGGCGTTAGCGCCAGAGGACCTTGAGCATGATGCTGGAAATGGCTAAGGGAGAAGAAAGGGGATAAGTATGACTTGTTGTGTTTTGCATATTCACTATTGCTGCCAGGGTTTTTCTTTAACTTGGACGACCCCTTTAAGAGACAGAGAAATGTCTGTCTCCAGGATGTAAGGGACTACAGCCTCCTTTCCTAGAGACCAGGGGGTGACAGAGAAGCTTCATACGGAGCCTTATCTGTGTGTATAGTCTTATTACTCCACCTTATGTATCTCCAGCAGTCTCATATGTGATTACCATGCTTATTGCCTTAGTAATCCTTAGAAATAATGTGTTTTTTTAAACTATTCTCAGGGGTCAGCGGATCCTCTTAACAGTGCATTCCACCTCACATACAACATGGTGCTGAACCTGCTGCGTGTGGAGGAAATCAACCCTGAATACATGCTGGAAAAGTCCTTCTATCAGTTCCAACATTATAGAGCCATTCCTGGAGTAGCAGAAAGTAAGTGACGTTTCTCTCTCCGTATTTTCCGTGTAAGTGATGTTATTTTAGTTATTTTTATTATTTTATAGTTAGATATAGCCATACCAATATTATTACTAATAGAATGTATTTATATAAAATGTTCAGTTTAGAAGATTTTCCTATTTGTATAGGCATTGTCCCACACACATCAGTCAGGCTGTTGCCCCTAGTTACGACCACCGCGGCCATGTAGTAGTGGTGGTCAGCTTGCTCCTTTTCAATCCCCCTCTGAGGTAACTGCTGTATTGTGAACACACATTGCATGAGCATACGGAGACACATCTTAGGGTTGTAACATTTTTGTCTGAGCTTCCAAAATGCAGAGAAACGGATCCTGTTCTAAGATCAATTCATCTCTATGGAGCAGGATCCGTTTATAAAGTCTGCGATTTGGACGGATCCTGACCAGATGTGAAAGTACCCTAAGATGTGTGTCCGCATGGTCATGTAATGTGCGTTCACAATACAGCAGTTACCTCAGAGTGGGTTTGAAAAGGAGCAAGCCGACCACCACTACTACATGGCCCCGGTGGCCGTAACTAGGGGCAACGGCCTGACTGATGTGTGTGGGACAATGGATATACAAATAGGGAAATCTTCTAAACGGTACATTTTATATAAATACATTCTATTAGTAATAATATTGGTATGGCTATATCTAACTATACAAACTACATTTGTGAGATGGGAATACCCCTTTAAGAAGTGGCCAGCTGATCATTGCCTAGTAGACTTTCTATTGAGTACGTCTTCATTTCTGTCTTCAAAGTTCAAAAGGTGAATATACAATTAAAGCAGTTGTCTGGGTTCAAAGCTGGACCCAGACATAACCCCTTCTTAACTCATTCAGCATTTCATGATCCAGTGCTTCCCCTTGCCCTGTGATGTATCGCGCAGGGCAATGGCTTTTTCTTTACTTGCAGTGATGTACTGGGCTTTTGAAGGGTATGCTAGGTGGAGGCTTCTGCCTAGCAGTGAGACCGGTAACGTCACCAAGATCACTGCTAGAATGAAGCCTCTGCCTAGCAGTGTGACAATGTACAAAACAGCCTTTGCGCTGTGCAGTTCACCACAAGGCAATGGGGAGCATCAGAGCATGAAAGGTTCATTCTAAATGAGTGAAGGGCGTTATGTCCGGGTTCCGCTCTGAACTCAGACAGCCCCTTTAAGGCAGACATATTGACTCCTCATCCTAGATCGGAATACTGTACATTGTCTATCTCATAGGATGTAACTTATTCCATGTAAAAAATAAAGGAATTTTATTGGACTTGTTCTGGAACTGCACCTTTCATACCAAATCAGACAGGCAAGCGCTGGACAGACACTGGTGCAGCAGATTTCCAGATTTCACTCCAAAGCCTTCTGAACTGTGAACTCTGCTTTCCACATACTCCTTAAAGGGGTTCTCCTCTCTCCCTATATTGATGGCAGGTAGCTCATCAATATCAGATCTGCAGGGGCCGGACTACCAACACTCCCGCTGGTTAGCTGTATGAAGAGAACACAGCGCTCACATGAGCCCCACATTCTCTTCACTATTTATCTGCTCACCTTCGTCAGTGCAGCGGCGAGCAGTGTAATTACTGCTCCTCCATCCCATTCACAGGTAAACTGTGAAGAATCCTGCGTTCTCTTCATACAATTGTTCGGCGGGGATGCAGGCAGTCAGGCCCCTGCCAATCTGATACTGATGACCTATACTGTGGGAATGCCTTCAATATAGGAAAAGCGGACAACCCCTCTAACTGCCCCTGCTATGCTAATCGTAAAAAGTTACTTTTCACAACAGACCCGTATCAGATGACAGTCGTAGGTTTTTTTTTTTTTGTTGAAGTGTTAACACTGAATCTGTCCCTCCTTCCCTGATTTACAGAGGTGAAGAAATTGGAGGAACAGTATAACAGTATTCAGATCGCTAATGAGGAAAGTGTTGTCACCTATTACAAAATTCGCCAGCAGCTTGCTAAACTCGCCAAAGAGATTGAAGATTACATCCACAAGCCCAAGTATTGCCTCCCGTTTCTGCAGCCCGGAAGGCTGGTTAAGGTAAGGTCATGGCTTCAGCTTTGAGTAGATTTTTGCTGTATGTCCTCTGCTTCAGGATGTTGGTTCACAGTGGACAATGATGTCCTATTGATTAGATATACCATTAAAGGGGTTCTGTAGTTCTTTAAAACTGATGATCTATCCTCTGGATAGATCATCAGTATCTGATCGGTGGGGGTCCGACACCCGGGAACCCCGCCGATCAGCTGTTTGAGAAGGCAGCAGCGCTGCAGGAGCGCCGCGGCCTTCTCTGTGTTTACCGCAGGCCCAGTGACGTCACAACTAGTATCACTGGCCTGGGCAGGGCTAAGCTCCATTCAAGTGAACAGAGCTTAGCCCCGCCCAGGCCAGTGAAACTAGTCGTGACGTCACTGGGCCTGTGGTAAACACAGAGAAGGGCGCGGCGCTCCTGCAGCGCCGCTGCCTTCTCAAACAGCTGATCGGCGGGGGTCCCGGGTGTTGGACTGCCGCTGATCAGATGCTGATGATCTATCCAGGGGATAGATCATCAGTTTTACAGAACTGCAGAACCCCTTTAATGTACAGATTGTCGGGGATCTGACTGAAAGATTCCCACCAGTTTCTAGGACAAAAGCAGCACCCTAGGTAGCTGTTGGCCGACAGCTGTTCCTTCCGACCCACCGTGAACTTGGCAGAGATTGCATAAGTTCTCAAAATAGAGAGGACAGCAAGCAGCTGCTGGACGCCTGGCATTGGTTTATCTTCCTTGTGAACAAATAAGGCATGCTGAAATCCAATTAACCTGATCCTTCTTTCACCTGACATCCGACATGTGTATGATCAGCTCAACCCCCTAACTGTTTTGCCAGAGTGGAGCTCCAGCAGTGGGAAAAGTAGCTAACTGGAGGGGGAGGGCTGCTTTAGATGCTGCTACCTCCTGAATGGTAGCAGCTAGAAACATGCAACCGATCTTGTTTGAAAGCAGACATTCCAAGCTTTCAGACAATATCACAATGACAATATCAATGACCGAATTATGTTCAGGATAGAGAAAGATATCACTGATAGAAATTGGGCATGACAATATCAATGACCGCAATATGTTCAGGACAGAGAAAGATATCGCTGATAGAAATTGGAATGCTGTGAATGCAGCTGAAAATGAAAGTAAAAACAGGTTTTACCCGCGATTATTCCCGATTTTGATTTCTAACAGTGATTTCTCCTCTGTTGCTTGGACTTTAGCTATCATTTTGGTCTTGCATGATAGCCTGGACTGTCAGCTTTCAGACAAGACTAGTTGCTACCATTGAGAAGATATCACCATCTAAAGCAGCCCTCCCTCCTCCAGTTAGCTAGTTTTCACACTGCCTGAGCTGGACTCGGGCAAAACAGTTAGGTGGTTAAAGGGAACCTGTCACCATGAAAATGCCGTGTCATCTGCAGGCGGCTTGTTATAGAGCAGAAGGAGCTGAGCAGATTGATATATAGTTTTGTTGGAAAAGAGTCAGTATAAGGGCTCATTCAGATGACTGTATGAAAGGGTCCATAATTTTGTGAAATACATGAGGACCCATTTCTTTTAATTGGTTTGCAGAAGATGCGGACAGCACAGTGTTCCGTTCCACAGCAAGAAAGACAGAGCAAGTCCTATTGGCAAATCTTAATAGGCATTTCTATTATAGGGCCGGCAATGTGCGGTCCACCAAATGCGGAATGTACACCGCCGGTATACAAGTTTTGCGGAGCTGCAATTTGCGACCTGCAAAACCCTTACGGCAGTCTGATTGAGCCCTAAACTATATTATATTTTTTTATTTTTCTGCTCTTTCTGAGCCATGACATCAAGGAGGCGGTCCTATTGATGATTGACAGCCTTCCCTCTTTGACTGTTCATACAGTGATCCCATAGAAATGAACGAGATTGCTGCACCAGTTGCAAGAAATCTGACACTACTGGATTACTTGTGACCGCCATGGCAATCCCATTCACTTCTATGGGATCACTGCTATTCTGCAATCCTGGCCACAACAGCTGTCGTGCCACCGGTGTAGCCGTTCCCTTTTTCGAGTGGCTAATATATACTGAGTCATAATTGAGCCAAACCTTGGTCTTCGCCATTCTGTTCCCCCCCCTAGTGCCAATTCGTGTTCTTGCTGTGACATACATGGCAGTTCACACCGTGGTCTGGAGACCTGTCTTTGGGCCAAGCAGCTGCTACCCGGGCATTTTCACAATAAATGCTGTCACCCTCTGTGTCTCTGCCAAATGGAGTCCAATTTTATGACTTTTCCATTAGTCATTCATAAGTTTTCGCAGGTTTTGACAGAAGACTTCATGATGAGGTTTTATTACTTCTCAGCCCTGTATTAAACATGATATGATGTTTCACCCCGTGCCCCCTGCAGAAATGTTATTCAGTACATCTGTTTGCCAGCCTGTCATTCCAAAGCTGTGATACATCTCTCTCTTACAGGTTAAGAATGAAGATGATGATTTTGGATGGGGCGTGGTGGTCAACTTCTCCAAAAAGTCAAATGTTAAGGTCAGTTGTGTGTGTGCTTATTTATGCCTTGACTTAGTTTAATGTTTGCATTTCAGTGGATTTTCCCATCACAGCAGTCAATGACCTTTATCAAGAATATGCCTTCACTTCCAGATCACTGGGGTTCTGACCACTGGGAGCCCCGAGATATCTAGACTGAAGGGGCCACCACCCCTTTTATGTGTACTGGCACTATGAATGGTTCTGAGTAGCAGTACCTTCCAAGTTCTTGTTAGGAGGCCCAAGGTATTGCTATGCTGTACTAGAGCAGTGGCCCCTTTGGTCTCAGGATCACAAGGGTTAAATAGGCTAGGCAGGATGCAGTCACTTTGCAGAGGTTGCTTGAAGATTACAGCTTTAAAGGGGTATTCCCATCTCAAACAATGGGGGCATATCGCTAGGATATGCCCCCATTGTCTGATAGGTGCGGGTCCCAGAACAGGGGGGGGGGGGGAGCTCTCACCATAGAAGTTAATGGGAGCACACCGCACTACTTGTGTGGCCACCGCTTACATTCATTTCTATGGGGCCGACGGAAATAGCCAAGCAGTCCCATAGAAATGAATGGAGGGCGGTCATCTAAATCATCGTTTGCTGGCAGCAGATCGTGCCATCTAAACAGCCTCTGCTGCCAGCAAATTGACTTTGTATGGGGGCGATCGATGGCATTAGCGATGACTCCTCCCCATACTGTGGAGGAGATCACTACATGTAAATACAGCGGTCTTATTTACTGACAAGCAGGTGATTGTATATTAGATAAGTGGTCAAAACAATCGAAACTGCAGTTCAATGTTTCCAAATGTAAAATGATGCACTTGGGGAGAAGAAATCCTCTATCTGAGTATCGTATTGGCAATTCTGTTCTAACAAAGACCTCAGAAGAGAAGGATTTGGGGGTAGTCATCTCTGACAGCCTCAAAATGAGTAACCAATGCAGCCAGGCGGTAGGGAAAGCAAATCGTATGCTTGGCTGCATAGCTAAAGGTATAACAAGCAGAAAGAGGGAGATTGTGATCCCTCTGTATAGAGCTCTAGTGAGACCACATCTGGAATACTGTGTTCAATTCTGGAGACCTCACCTGCAAAAGGATATTGCTAAAATACAACGGGTCCAAGAGCTAGAAAAATGGTGGAAGGTCTAAAGCATAGAACTTATCAAGAAAGACACTTAATATGTATAGTATGGAGGAAAGAAGAGAAAGGGGGCACATGATTGAAACCTTTAAATATGTGAAAGGACTGAATAAAGTTCAGGAGGGAAGTGTTATTAATAAGATACTGGCACTCTCACTTATCAGCAAAATGAGGAACGATGTAGATTTTCTTAATCTGAGCACAGTGCCATACATACAGCTGTGGCTGTGCCTGGTACTGCATGCCATGACGGTTCTCTAGGATCGAGCAACAATACCAGGCACAGCTACATCGGTATGTACAAAAAGCGACATGGCCTCTTCATTCTTATGATTGGTTGCAGCTCAGTACATAACTTAGTGGCCTGCAGATCCGCGTTATAGTATACTGTAGGTTGTGACACATAAATAATGCATTTACCAAGTTATTTTCTGTGCTATTTATGCAGATAATATCTAGATGTAAACTTTTAAATGGTGATGAAAGGGAAGCTACTTCAGCCCCTAGAGCAGTAGAGCGGACAGCTGGATGTCGTCTGAGCGTGGCGTATAAACAGCCGAACAGCTGAGACATAGCAGAACTGTATTTCTAAGCAAGATGGATGTCCTGTGCTTAAGAACTGTTTCAATAAACTTCATAGTCCAGCTTTCCATTTAAAAGTGCAATTTAAGTGACTATTTCTGTAATCTTTTCTCTTCAGCCAAATACTGGAGATCTGGATCCTATTTATGTGGTAGAAGTGCTGCTGAACTGCTGTAAAGAGAGCCTGAAAAATGCTGCAACTGAAACGGCAAAGCCGGCAAGACCAGATGAAAAGGGAGAGATGCAGGTACAGGACGGCTTCTAGCTTAGACTAAACTAAATATTCCTATGACAATATTGGACGTCAGAGGGATCCTCCACTTTTAAGGTTAAATTCATAAGTTGGTTGGAGTCCCTCTCTCAGAACCCTCCTGGTATTATTGAAGGAAGGAACACAGAACCTAGTAATGAATGGTAACTAACACTTTCATGCTCATAGGTTTTATGCTTCGGGGGAGGGATCAAAATACTCCCTTTTTTCCTTCCCCAATTTTTCCATACTTAAAAATACTCAAACTTCCAGACGTAAAAATCTGTGCGGCTGCTATTGTGTCCATGTTCTTGTCATCCTTCTGTGCGGCTGCTATTGTGTCCCTGTTCTTGTCATGCCTTCTGTGTGTTCCAGAAGCACGTATTATTTTTTTACCGTTTGGTTCTGGTGTTGATCATTGTTTCTCGGACATGTGTTAAAGATCATTGCATGGGCTGAGTAAGCAGGCAATTATCGGGAACAAACTGTTCGTTCTTGACAATTGCCTGCTCATAAAAGGTGGTGAGAGCTGCATTTACATGCAACCATCGCCTCGACTGCGCGGGTACGAGCAGTCAGACATCATATCCTTGCTTCCACAGCACGATCTGCAGCCCATACAGAATCACTGTTTGCTGACAGCATCTGCAATGCTTTCACCCGATGAATGAGCGATTTATTGGGTGAGTGGCGACACGTTTACAGGGGCCGGTTAGCATTCTCATTTATATAGCGCCAACCTATTCTGCAGCACTGTACAGAGATTTGCATCCATTACATTGTCTCTTTCCCCATTGGGGCTTACAATCCATTGGAGTGTGGGAAGAAGTTGAAGTTCCTGGAGTAAACTTGCACAAACCTGGGGAGAACATACAAACTCCATGCAAATGTTGCCTTTAGTCAGGTTTGAACCCAAAACCTCAATGCTGAAAGGAAACCGTGCTAATCACTGAGCCATCATGCTGCACGAGCGCATGGGAGTTATTCAAACTGTATAGTACAGTGAGCTACGCGGCTTCCATCATTTATGGAATGCAGAAACCCGCATATCTCACTGGGCGACACTGTTCCTGTAAATGTATGGGAAGCACAGTGGCTGCATCTGCATTGAGTTTGTATGTTCTCCCCGTGTTTGTGTGGGTTTCCTCCAGGTACTCCAGTTTCCTCCCACACGTACTGATAGGGAACTTAGATTGTGAGCCCCTTTGGGGACAGCTTGGTGCTAATGTCTGTAAAGCGCTGCGGAATATAGTACCGCTATAGAAGTGCATAAAATAAATAACTGCCTTTCACTTGCATGGGTGCTGTGGAAACTTCATGGCACAGCCCACTTGGCTGTTTTTCATAGCCCTGACCACCTCTGTCCACCACATGGTCAGTTGGCTTTTTTTCTACACATATGAGGGTTCCAGAGGTGGGCCTGGCATCTCGTATACATTCATGGCATGTCCTGTGGACGGGGTTTATAGGGAATCCCATTTACGTGAATGAGATGGATTTTTCATTTACCAGTATTTCTTCAACGAATGTCCTGCATGTGACCATTAGATACAGGGCTTGTACAATGCCTTGTATTGCCAAGAATGAGCATGCAAAGTTTTTTTTTTTTCTTTGTTTCTGTCATAATTAATTTTTTTCATGTCGGGAACATAATGTGTTAAGAAGCCTTCCTTGCTCGCTCACTTCCAGTGGTTACCGGTCCCTGCTGCTCTCCACTTCTTGCTCTTGGCTTGACATGCAAAAATGCCTGCTCAGCCAGTCACCGCTGAAGAAGTCCTTGGAAGACGGAGGCAGAACATGAAATCTGGAGGTTATTGAGGGATGATTGCTATGGATTTAGTTTCTGAAGACATGCGCCATGAAAATGTACCAAAACCTTTAGAACAGTTATCAATCCCCTGAAAATCATTTTTTTTGTAATACATTTTATTCATTGATTTTATTCCCTATCTATCAAACAGTCTTAAATTAGGTGTATGGATTCTGAGGGAAATTTATCAAACTGGTGTAATGTAGAACCATAGCAACCAATCAGATTCCACCTTTCATTTTTCACAACTCCTTTGGAAATTGAAAGGTGGAATCTGATTGGTTGCTATGGGCAACTAAGTCTGTACTACTTTACACCAGTTTTTACAGTCCACTGCAGGAGCACAGGACTGGCCGGAGCACACCACTATCCTCCTGCTTGTCCTAGGTCCGCTAAAAGCCTGCCTGGCCTAGCCTAGCACATGGGTGCAGGGTCCTGAGCAGAGCGGGCACAGGCAGGAGCTCTGCACAGCACATGGGTGCAGGGTCTCCACCATTGTACTATGCCAGGCTTTTAGTGGAGTGAGAACAGGCTGAAGTAGCGTTGTGTGCTCCTGCCAGTGAACAGTTCTGTGTACAGGTCAGAACGTCAGGCGCCTATTTTCATAGGAAGACAATAAAATAAATGAATAAAATATATTACAGCAATAATTTTAGGGGGAAAAAAGTCTGTGACAGATGACATGCGCGATCTGCGAGAGCCTGTGTGACAGTCCACTGTGTACAGCCATATTCAGTATAGACCACTGTGGCCTTACACAACATGTCATAGAAGCCGGTTACATAACCGATGCTGCACAGTAAATCGTGGCATGTCTGCGTTGCCTGAGGTTTGGCAGCAGATTGGACGTTTGGATGCCATATGCTGAAAGTAATAAATAAATACTGGACAGTTTCCCGCACGTTCCGCTTCTGCTGATGCTTCCCTTTTGGGCTCTGTTCACAATTATACTAACACAACATACACTATGATAATACACGTAAATTTTTTTTTTTTTTTTAAGAGTTTATTCAAACCTATGAATTTTTTTTTTAAGAACGGCTTAAGAAAAGGAGTACATGTCGTGTTGGTACGTCTTCGCTAGTACAGAACAAACCAGCAGCAGATCGGGGAAGCTTCAGTATCAGAGTGGCTAGGGGGGAGCATTGCCTCTTTTGTTGTTTTGCACCGTGTAGCTCTTATGTAGACTTGTGTCTCCGTGGTTACAGACTTCCATCAAACCCTGTGTCGTCTCATCCTGTTGTCACATGATCTTCCATTTTCTTAAATGTATGTAAGCAAAAAAATACAGCCCAGGGTTTGTGGTGTGTAACCATGGAGACCCACAGGTACGCAGAAGAGCTAAAGACGCCAAACAGTAGAATATTTTTAATGAAGGCTAATTGTATTACTTTACATTTATTTTAGATTTTATCAGAGCAATAAAGAGAGTGGTTGCAAACTGGACATAGTCTCCTGCTGTACTGGGGTCCTGCAGATTCTTATGTCATTCACGTGTGTGTTTGTTAAAGTGGCCCTGGAAAAAAAAAATAAACGTGGCCCCATGTTGTAGGTGGGTCCAGAATGAAAGAAGGCAAAAGACAGCAAAAGTAGTGCAGAACAAAATGCTGTCCCAACGGAACCAGATACCACAGTGCTGCACAGAATACTGCCTCGGCAGACCCAGATACCACAGTGCAGCACAAAATACTGCCTTGGCAGACCCAGATACCACAGTGCAGCACAGAATACTGCCTCAGCAGAACCGGAGACCACAGTGCAGCACAGAATACTGCCTCAGCAGAACCGGAGACCACAGTGCAGCACAGAATACTGCCTCAGCAGAACCAGATACCACAGTGCAGCACAGAATACTGCCTCAGCAGAACCAGATACCACAGTGCAGCACAGAATACTGCCTCAGAAGTACCAAATACCACAGTGCAGCACAGAATACTGCCTCAGAAGTACCAAATACCACAGTGCAGCACAGAATACTGCCTCAGAAGTACCAAATACCACAGTACAGCACAGAATACTGCCTTGGCAGACCCAGATACCACAGTGCAGCACAGAATACTGCCTCAGCAGAACCGGAGACCACAGTGCAGCACAGAATACTGCCTCAGCAGAACCAGATACCACAGTGCAGCACAGAATACTGCCTCAGAAGTACCAAATACCACAGTGCAGCACAAAATACTGCCTTGGCAGACCCAGATACCACAGTGCAGCACAGAATACTGCCTCAGCAGAACCGGAGACCACAGTGCAGCACAGAATACTGCCTCAGCAGAACCAGATACCACAGTGCAGCACAGAATACTGCCTCAGCAGAACCAGATACCACAGTGCAGCACAGAATACTGCCTCAGAAGTACCAAATACCACAGTGCAGCACAGAATACTGCCTCGGCAGACCCAGATACCACAGTGCAGCACAGAATACTGCCTCGGCAGACCCAGATACCACAGTGCAGCACAGAATACTGCCTCAGCAGTACCAGATACCACAGTGCAGCACAGAATACTGCCTCAGCAGTACCAGATACCACAGTGCAGCACAGAATACTGCCTCGGCAGACCCAGATACCACAGTGCAGCACAGAATACTGCCTCGGCAGACCCAGATACCACAGTGCAGCACAGAATACTGCCTCAGCAGTACCAGATACCACAGTGCAGCACAGAATACTGCCTCAGCAGAACCAGATACCACAGTGCAGCACAGAATACTGCCTCAGAAGTACCAAATACCACAGTGCAGCACAGAATACTGCCTCAGCAGAACCAGATACCACAGTGCAGCACAGAATACTGCCTCAGAAGTACCAAATACCACAGTGCAGCACAAAATACTGCCTTGGCAGACCCAGATACCACAGTGCAGCACAGAATACTGCCTCAGCAGAACCGGAGACCACAGTGCAGCACAGAATACTGCCTCAGCAGAACCGGAGACCACAGTGCAGCACAGAATACTGCCTCAGCAGAACCAGATACCACAGTGCAGCACAGAATACTGCCTCAGCAGAACCAGATACCACAGTGCAGCACAGAATACTGCCTCAGAAGTACCAAATACCACAGTGCAGCACAGAATACTGCCTCGGCAGACCCAGATACCACAGTGCAGCACAAAATACTGCCTCGGCAGAACCAGATACCACACCAACACAGTATACTGCCTCAGCAGAACCAGAGACCACAGTGCAGCATAAAATACTACCCCCTGCGCCACAGTATGAAACGGCAATACAGTTGAATTTAAGAGGACACTTGTGGCTGCTGGCCATGTACATAAGTGCCTGATGCTCCTACATTAATTAATGCTTAGAGCATCAGATCTGTATGTACATGGCCGGTGGCTTGAGGAAGTCTTTGGTGACCCCCCCTGGGCATCGGCCCGCTGGGAAATTTCCCTGTAGGTTCTGTGGGCAAGTAAAGCACGCAAGTGTAAAAGTGACCTCCATGTGTTCATCACCTCTCCAGCCACTTGTTGCTGTGCAAGCGCCGGGCTGCAGGGAGGGGAGACTCCAGACTTTATTTCCATGACAGATTGTTTAGACAGGGCTAGAGAGAAATCATGTCTGGTTCTCCAATAAATGATTGCACGTCGTACAGGGAATTAGATGCAGATGGTCCTCAGTAAATGTCAGTATTCCTCCTGGTAATGAGATGATGTTTGATGTGCTTGCAGTGAGACTGATCCACTAAAAGAGCATCTCAGTTCACACCGTCACCAGGGAGTTCGCTGTTAGGGCGCGGCCACACGGTCAGGTTTCCTCATGCAGTTTTGGAAGCCCAAGTCATGAGTGGATCATAAAAGGAGAGAAAGTATAAAGGACGGATACGACTTCTTTTTTAATTCACTTCTGGTTTTGGCTTCCAAAACTGCATGAGGAAACCTAACCACGTATTGTACCCATACACCAGGCACAATGCGGAATGAAACGATACCTTTAATTGCTTCATTCTGGAGAAAAAGTGCTTTTAATCCATATGCAAATGAGCAGTTAAGTTCATTGGGGGCGGGGCCCAAACCATTCTGTGCACTCTTGCTCCTCCTGATACCTCTGTCAGCCCCCCCCCCCCTTTTCTTGATTGACAGGGAAAGATGAGATGACTGTGTGGGGACCTGGCCCTGTCACTTGTAAACCACATGCAGACCCCATTCCGATAAAATTTCTGCCACAAATCTGCCGCTTGTGAACATTTACTAAGAGATTACAGGCAATTTCACGTGTCCAATGTCTAGTAGTGTGCATACATTTGATTTCTGTAACTATCCTAAAACAGGATTAGAAAAAGATGGCTGCTTTCTTCTGAAAATAGCGCCACACCTGTCCACAGGTTGTGCCTTGTATTGCAGATCACTTACTTCAGTTGAGCTGAACTGCAGTAGCATATCCAATTTATGTATGGTGTGAATCTGTTTTTGGAAGATAGCAGCCGTCTTTTTCTTATCTTGCACAGTCCTTTTACACAGATGTCCACCCCTGCCTTGTGCCTGAGGCGATAATTCAGTCCTGCAGGTCACCAGCTGGAGGATATATAGCACAGTGGCTATTCAGATCACATCCATGTTCTGTGAGATCACACAATTCTCCAGTGTGAAAGCCGCTATCACTATTTGAGTCGTGTCCTGGGTGGCAAACATTTCTCTATGCCCAAATAGCTCCCATATGGACACGTAAGTGCAAAAAACATGGTTGTTCCCCATGGTATGTCCTCATGGGATGTGTACGCTGCCTGGAAGATATTTACACACCATCTAATAATATCTATACACCGCTACCCATAGGCAAGCTGTAGGCGGTCTAGTCCTGGCCCAGCATCACGCTTGTGCCTATAGACATGAATGTATGTGGCAGGGAGAACAGTCCCCCATATGGACTTCTCTCTGGAACGTATCGTCTTTTCCAGTGCTTGGCTTACTGCATACTTCGTCTTCACAAAAATATTTCATCCTGATCGCTGCAGGCCATTCCTAAACCCAACGCAAGTATTTTTCTAGCAAACACAATTTGTCCCTGAATTGAAAAAAGTTTTAAGTTGCTAAGTTTTGTACCATAAAAATATCTGTTTTTCATAAAGCTTGGGCAGCAACCCATATGGCTGCTATTACTGGCATTCCTGATACTGTGACCCAGCCCTGTAGGGATGACCATACCGGTTGTCACACACATCCATGTAAATCTAAATGGTGGTAAAATCCTTTTAAGGGGATTTCTTGGATTTAAAGGACTTTGATTCTGATCAAAGGTGGTCTCACTGCTGGGACCCTCACAGAACAGGAGAGCAGGTCCCTAAAGTGAACGGAGCAATGGTTGCACATGTGCACTACCGCTTTATTCATTTCTATGGGACTGTTGGAGAAGGCGGAGTTCTGTACTCTCCCATGTAGTGACATCACACATGTGACTGTCACACTGTTTGCTCCAGGGACTCTGGTACCCGTCCTCGTGGTGGGTGGCGGCACCAGCTTTCAAACCCCCACCAATAAGGTTCTTATCACCTGTCTTTTAAATGTTGATGGATAGGCCATTTGATCAGCAGGAGTCCCTGGACCCCCATGAACAGTCCTTTTGTTCTGCTGGTTGGGATGGAGGGGGTAATTGATCCCTCACCAAGCCCTTCAATAGGAACCACTCAAGCAGTTGTATTTATCAGAATATACATTGTTTTCTTTCTAGTTTCTGTGTATGAGGTCTACTGTGTGGAGGTTTATAGTATTCTGTGCCACTAATAGTCTTTGTCCTTTCCTCACTACAGGTTGTTCCAGTCCTGCTTCACTTGCTATGTGCGATCAGCAGTGTGCGTCTATATATCCCCAAGGATCTTAGGCCTCTCGACAACCGGCAGAGCGTATTAAAATCCATACAGGTAAACTATAGTGACTTCTGACAATGCCTTCTAGTGAGTTCAGTTTGGTGTCGGGAGGTGTCCTATCCCGTATGTGTTTCCTCCTGTTCTCACAGTGGTAAAGGCTGTGTTCAGCAGAAAGAGAACACAGCCTTCACCAGTGCTATAAGCAGGTGACAGACCTCAATCTGGTAGTGTAGAGGCGTAGTACTCATTGTATAACTGCTGTTGTAAAGCCATCCTCCATCAGGTTATGCTGGGAGTTGTAGTTTCAAGACAGCTGGGTGGCCACAGGTTGCACACCGCTGGACTGCACTCTTACAATAGGTGCAGACATTTGCTCATAGAACAGGCATAAATGGTGTCCACATGGGATCTCAATTGAGTGGAAAAAAGCAACATAAATTGACTTGCTGCAAATTTGAAATCCGCATGGATTTTTTTTTTCCTGTATAATGCGGATGAAATCTATTAAAATGTCATCCACTTTGCTGCTGCTCTAATATGCTGCAGATTTTTCCGTCCACAAAATCAGGAAGGAAAATTTGGGATAAAATGATCACACTTTTTTTTCTCATTTAGAAGAAAAAGGGTTAATTCTCCTCAATTTGAATTTTCCTCTCCAAATATTTCAGGAATTACAGTGGTTGCCCTAAAACACTTGTGAGCGTTCCCACAAAAATGAGGCAGCACTTTTGCAGTCTAGCGTTGGTTTCTTTGGTTCTACTTAATGACCGTATTGGAATTGGCAGCGATCACTGCGAGCAATTATCTGCTAATGACTGTACGATGGAGCGCTGCCAGACACTGGCTCCAGCAGGCTTGTGCTCAGCGGCGTCCGTTATTCTGCACATTAATCACTATATCATCAGGTAGTTTTAGAGGATGAGTATTTATAATCTTGTATGATAAATGTGTATGTTAATTATGAATATAGGAAATTCCCCTTACATTCACAGTAAAAGTTGCTGAGTTGTCCTCTCCTCCGACTATGGCCACCATTACAGCTGCCGCATAGGCCGTCGCCTAACCCAAACTCCTCAATAGCATATCCAGTTACAAGTCCGATGACACACGTCTCTATGTAATAAGTACCTTCAATCAGTGGCCAGGTCTGTAAATTTAGAAACTTTGGGGGTCATTTACTATGCAGAAATACGCCTAAATTCGGTGCATTTCAGGCGCAGATAGTGACTTTGCCCTGCTCACGCCAAGTCCAAAATCGCGGGAGTGGCGATTTTCTACGTCTGTTTTAGGCTACTTAGCAGCAGAGGTGTCTGGCAGGCTGTTCCAGCGGGTGAACAGCCTGCCGGATCCATGCTGCCGCTAGCGCACGTGTGCAGCCGGAACTAGGCTCCATCCCCATTCGCTATAATGTGGGCGGGCTGGAGTTCCGACCGCAGCACGGCAAACATGCCGAGAGGCAACCGGACTAAGATTACAACATGTTTGCCGTGCTGCGGCCGGAACTCTGGCCCGCCCCCGTTATAGTGAATAGTAACGGAGTGTAGTTGTGGCCGCACACGTGCACTAGCGGCAGCTTGGATCCAGCAGGCTGTTCACCCGCCGGAACAGCCTGCCAGACACCCCTGCCGCTAATGTGAAAGTAGCCTTAGGCTAAATGTAAGACATCTAGGAAGTGGCGCTGGATGCGCCAACGTTATGAAGAGGCCAGCACCTCTTCATAACTAAAGCAGATACACCACCAGCTCGGGCCTTTTTTAAGACCGGTGTCTAAAACTTAGTAAATGACCCCCTTTGTTCTACTGTTTAGTAGTAATATTTGCTTTTCTTGGTTCCTGAATGGCACCTCTGCCTAGGGACTTGTGACCAGGGAATATATTACTGCTTACACATATTTGCTTTTAAGGACCATAGGAAAGCTGGCTGACTATACTGTGAAGAAAAAAAATGCTCAACATCCAGCTTTTCCGGAGACAGATGTATCAAAGCATTCTTGTTATAACGCTCCATCGTTAGGGCTGTAGTTGTCACAGACGTGTCAGTAGTGAAGACCACAGTGAGAGGAGCAGCCGGGTGGCAGCCACTTGTTTGCGGGGAGGGGAAATGTTGGCAGACGCTCAGTAAATAAACACGTACAGGCTGTTTGTACAGGCCGTGCCATCCATTCCTTCATGCCCAGGTCCTCACCTCCTCCAGACTTCATAGACGTGTGTGGTATGTCTCCTGCACAGCGGGGGTTAGAGTGTGCGGCTGCACCGCTCCTGCACTTTCACCATGCCGCAGCTTGGCTTATGTATGACCCTTTAGATATGTATTTACTGCAGATACTGTACAATGTCAATGAGTGAAAATGTGTCTCGTCTCCATTGGCTTCAATGGGCCATGCTGCACACACAGTATATACTGCGGAAATAATGACCTAGCACAAGCCAACAAGAGCCTTGTTCATATAGATTCTATTACCGTGGGAAAAACTGTTTGAATGTTAGATAAGATGGCCCACAACCCGCTCTCCCACTCCTCTCCTCTGACTTATCTTATTTCCACTTCCCCTGAACACTAGAAATTTATATTGGAGTTGGGCCTCATGCACCCATGTATTTTGGGTCTGTGTCAATCCACATTTTTTGCAGATTGCATGCTGACCCATTCATTTCTGTGGGACCCACAAAAAATGTGGACAGCACACAGACATCATCTGTATGTCCATCCGGCAAAAGTGTCTTTTTGTTTGTTTTCGCAGACAAAAATAAGCATTTTTACAATAGGCGGTAACCGGAAAGTGCAGGACGCATATGGCTTGGGACCCTGTCTTGCGGATCCACAGATGGCGGACTGAGAAACCGTTAGGCTTCTTTCACATGTGTGGCGGTGCTTTCCGGTAGGCTGTTCTGGCATAGAATGCTGGGAATTAGCCAGACAAAAAACGTTGCGTGCAGTACTTTTTTTTTTTTTTTTGCCAAGTTGATTCCGAGCATATTGCTAGGTAGCAGCCGGATCTCTGCTGGACCCCATTATAAGTGAGATCTCCGGCAGGCTTTTCTCTGCCAGAACAGCCTGCCATAGAGCTCTGCTGCAGACGTGAAACTAGCTTTACAGTCATGTGCATGAGGCCTTATTTGTTTGCAGGGATAGACTTGTTTTAAAGGGGATGTCTCACTTCAGTAAGTGGCATTTATCATGTAGAGGAAGTTAATACAAGGCACTTACTAATGTACTGTTATTACCCATATTACTTCCTTTGCTGGCTGGATTCATTTTTCCATCACGTTATACACTGATCGTTTCCATGGTTACGACCACCCTGCAATCCATCAGTGGTGGTCATGCTTGCACACCATAGGAAAAAGCATCAGCCTCTCTGGTGGCCAGGACCATGAGAGCTCGTGTAGGCTGGTGCTTTTTCCTATATTGTGGAAGCACGACCACCACTGATGGACTGCAGGGTGGTCTGTAACTATGGAAACGAGCAGTGTATAATGTGATAGAAAAATGAATTCAGCCAGCAAAGGAAGCAATATGGACAATCACAATACATTAGTAAGTGTCTTGTTTTAACTTTCTCTACCTGATAAATGCAACTTACTGAAGTGAGACAACCCCTTTAAGTCCCACATTAAAGAAGAACTCCCGCAAAAATTTTATTCCATGTCCTGCTAGAAATGTAGATGATGTAATCTGTAGTGAATGTCATTTTCTTACCAGTAGCTGAATTTTTGAGCTATATCATCCTGAAGTTTCTTATCTGTGTCATGTGACCAGCAATTAGCCCACCAACTCCCACAGCACCTTATGTGTGGACAGGAAGTCTAATTTTCTATGCATTCCTATGGGAGCCTCACTTTCAGTCTCATAGAAATGAATAGAGAAGTGACTGGCTTGCTGTCCTGGGTCAGTTGGAGGTCAGGGAGTTGGTCACATGACCCAGCTACAATAAGAAGAGAGGGAAACTTTTAATTTCAGCCTCTGATAAGATGACATTCACTACAGATTATATCATGCACCTTTCTAACAGGTCAGAGAATAATTTTTTTTTTTGGGAGTTGTTCTTTAAGAACATGGGAGGGAACGTGGCGGAGGTGGAAAACTGTTGTTTGCTATCTATATACTGAGCTGGAGGCCTGAAACGCAGTTGAAAGTGCAATATAAGAGAGAACCCAGTTGACAGAGATTGGCCCCGTATGAATAACCTTGTAATCCGACTAATCGTATTACAGGAGGTTCAGAAGCGCTTCCCTGATGGCGTGCCCTTACTGGACCCCATAGATGATATGGGTATTAAAGATCCCGGCCTTAAAAAAGTCATTCAGAAAACGGAAGCCTTTGAACACAGGATGTATTCTCACCCCCTCAACAACGATCCGAATCTAGAGTCTGCATACAAACTGTGCGAGAAGAAAGCCCAGGTAAAACCTCCACAAGAGGGTTTTGGGTTAGACGCGTATATCTTTATTTGTACATGTATATAATTGTTATATGCCTCGACTTGCAGATCGCAGTGGATATTCGAGCAGCCAGGCGGGAACTGAAGAAAGCTCGCACGGTGTTACAGATGGATGAGCTGAAGTGCAGGAAGCGCGTGCTGAGACGCATGGGTTTTGCTTCGTCCTCTGATGTCATAGAGATGAAGGGACGAGTGGCCTGCGAAATTAGCAGGTGATTCTCTTTTTATGTTGTCCTTCGTGGTTCCCAGTTTTTGGCTGTGCCAGTAATGGTAAAGCCTTAAAATGGGCAATTATTATATTAGGAGCTGTCAGCCACCCAGATTCCTCCAGCGATCAGCGGAATGACAAGGCCGAAAAGTGTCTGGTACTGCAGCCCAGTCCATTAAAGTGGAGGTGGATTTGTTGGAGAACCAGACACGTTGGTATGAAGAGGCATAGGGGCACCGCTCGCCTTAGTAATGGAGAGATCCTAGGAATAGGCAATATATCTAGTCTCCCAAAAAAACCTTCAACCGTATCAACTACACAAATACATTAAAGGGATTGTGCAAAGTTAAAGGCACCTGTACACCTTCAGAGGCAACTTTTTTTTTTTTTTTTATTGCATTTTACTCCTTTTTGGCTAAAAATCATATTTTTAATTGGCCTTTGTTAAAAATATTCAGCAGTTCTGTCACAGGGTGAACTGTTTTTCTAACGTTGTGACTGGTACTTTCACTTTGTTAAGGTCATCTAATAACCCTTATCTCTAAACTACTAAGAGGACACTCACTTAAGCCACATTCTTATCAGTAAGATAAGACCTGAGCTATAATGAGTATTTATAATGTCAGAGAGCAGAGATAAGGAGCCCGTCTGCTCCCCAACTGACGGAAAAGAGAAAACCCACAGGCTGTTACTAGAGCATCTCTAACTCTGCAAGCCATATTTTTTAATAAAGACCAATTTAAAAAATAATTTTAGCTCAAAATGAGTACAATGCAATAATAAAAGGTGCCTATAGCCTTTAATAATGTATCTCCTATCCTACAGTATCTGATCAGTGAGGGCTGACCGCAGGGGCGGCATAGTCAACCAGTGGTCTAATGCATATGGGAAGCTGCCGACCCTTCCCCGAGAGAGGGATTGGGCAAGTAAATATTTTCGCCTATTCCTTTTGTTCTCCTTGGCGATAAGGTGTCTGACAGCAGATCTCTCATTGAATACATATACACATTCAGCCAAACTGCGTTGGGAGAGAGCGCGCCATCCGCCAAAAGCTACTGAATGCGTATGGCTGTAGGAAAGAGCAGTTTTATACCAGTGTGTGGTAAATTTTCTTTTTTTTTTTTTTTAACCTTGGATTTTTAGTAACTGTACAGGATGATGAGTGTTGTTGTCTTTCTGTCCTTTTCAGTGCTGACGAGCTACTACTCACAGAAATGATGTTTAATGGACTTTTTAATGACCTGACGGCAGAACAAGCGACGGCCCTGCTCAGCTGCTTCGTGTTTCAGGAGAACGTAAGTTTAGATTCCCAGGCTGTATTGGTACATGCTGATGAGTTTCAGGGTTTGTTTGCCGGAGAAAATGTCTCCTTGTTTATTTCTAGTGAGATAAATTATAAATCGGTGGTGGATTTTGCATTGCAAGCTATGTGGGATATTGAGTGGTTGCCATGTAAAACATCATGTATGTTTGGTTTCCGTAACTGCCATGGATATCAGTGGAGAGGACGCGATACGTGCAGCCCCGTCTCTGCTGTTCTCCAGCTTCTAGACCCACTTCAGACACTTGTTAAGTCTGAAATTTCCATTTTGTTAGAGGGGTTCGCTGGTTTAGAAAACTCATTTTTAAAGAGGACCTTTCACCACTCCTGACATGCCTGTTTTAATAGCTACATGCGTTCCCCGTGTAATAACAATTCTGGAGCCTCTATTCTTATGTCTGTATGTTGTGCCATTCCTTTATTATTTCTACTAGAAGTTATGAATGAATTGCTAGCAGTCTGCAGTTAAGGGTACAGAGGGGTGGTAACCAGTTGGGGGGGTGTCCCTGCACAGTCTGAAAATGGCAGCACTGATTGGATAGAGTGAGTCTGTGCAGGGACACACCCCCAGATGGTTACCACCCCTCTGTACCCTTACTGCAGACTGCTAGCAATTCATTCATAACTTCTAGTAGAACTAATAAAGGAATGGCACAACATAGAGACATAAGAATTATTACATGGGGAACGCATAAATCTATTAAAACGGGCATATCAGGAGTGGTGAAAGGTCCGCTTTAAAAGCTGTCAGGGAAATTCTGAGTTTTTTGGTACCCCACTATTAGCTGGAGCTGAGAACAGCAACAACTGCATCTTTGTTCTGGAGGATCTGGTTTCTACCTACATTATACATTCAGACAATTGATTTCTGTAGACATGTAAGGTTTCCTTTCCCCTGGATAAGTGCTTACATATTATAGCTGACCGCTGGGTGTTTCAGCTGTGGGGCACTTTGTGATCAGCTTATGGCCTGCCTGATGTGAACTACCGCTTAAAAAGGGGTGATCCAGGAAATGATGATGATAACCTATCCTCAGCATAGCTCAGCATTATCACATTGGCCAGGTCAGAGTCCTGGCGCCCCCGCCAATCAGCAACTTTAGGGAGCCGCCCGGTCACCTGAGCTCTGATGAGCACTGCGGACTCCCAGCAGCTCACCAAGCACAGCGCCGTACATTGTATAGTGGCTGTGCTTGGTATTGCAGCTCTGCCCTATTCACTTCAATGGGGCGGGGCTGCAACTAGACTATTTGACCAATATACGGTGACGCCACATGGCCTAGGAAGAGGCCACGGCACTAAGCTGATCAGCTGGGGTCCCTGGAGTTAGACCCCTGCCAAGATGATATCCATAGGGATAGCCCCTCGAGTGATTGAAGCTGAGCTGCAGTACCGGGCATAAGAGAGGCACTGTTTGTTGCAAAAAAAAAAAGAAAAACCTAAAAAGTGTTAAAATTTTGGTTGACGCCAATAGAGATATGTTACCTAGCGCTCCTGTGGTAGTGAGTAGCCGATCTGTGTATTCAGTACTGCACCACTTTACTCCCATCTCTATAGCTAACCAAGCAGGTTTGTAATTTAAGGATCTGGGAAAGCTGGATGTAAGCCAGGGAGGGAGCTGCGGAAGCCATATCTGTTGTCACTTTCATAGGAGCGGATGCAACAGCTGAGGATTTACCTTATTGCGGTCTGCGGACTCTCTCCTTCCAGATCCGTACAATTATTACGACTATAGTAAAGTAAGCCGGGCTCCTGGTAGCCATGTGAGCTCTCGGGAGGTGGGAGTCCAGATCACACAGCTGGAGTCGGGGGCATTTCTCATTAAGTGCTGTGTTTGTACAGCTGTAGAGGTATATGGGTGACGAGGGATGCCCAGACCGACGTACCTCTGTAGACGGAAACGCCATCTGGGCTGCTATCTGCGTAATCCATGAAACACTAGGATGACACATTACCGGCTTACATAGAAGAAGACTATAAATATAGTACAGGCCACAGATTGACGACTTCTTGTCTGATCCTGCCGTTGCCTCCACATGTGACTTGCTATCTGGCAGCTGCTCGGTTCTTCCATAGACGTAACATCTAAGGAGTTTCCCATTGCAAATTATGATTTATTAGGAAGTCTATCAGACACTGCCAAGGGTGGGTGACGAAACGTGATCTTACTGTATGAGCAGCGCTGTTACTTGGCAGCATCTTGAGGGGCCCACATTGCAGCCTGTCTGCTCCCCAGAAAATATGGTCAAGGCTGGGTTCCATCACCATTTTATTTTTCGTTCTTCCGATCCGTTGGGGCAGAATAGTCTGAGCTTCCGTTACCCATATTTTGCTTCCGTTTTAGCCACTTTCCTCTGGAATGCATGCAGGACTTTTTACCATCTAAAATAAGGGATTTCAGACTGAAATGGCTAAAAAAAGAAGCAAAATGTGCATAATGGATGCATATAATACAGGATCCGTTTTTTTTTTTTTTTTTTTTTTTTACCCTACTTTTCTGACTGATCAGGAAAAACAGAAAATGAAATGATGTGAACCCAGCCTAAGTCAGTCTCTGGGTGTAGATCCTGGGGGGCACAGTTGGGGTAGTAAATGTACATTTGTGCCTCCTTCAAAACCAGTCTGTATTCTATACAGGGGGGTGAGTCTGATTTCCCCAGCACTGCTTTGCTCTGATCTGATAATTTCTTGGCTATAAAGGATTCAGTTCTGATATTAGCAGCGCTTCACTGCCAAACCCAGCCATTGGCTGCAGTGGAGCATGTGGTCATACCCTTACAATGCCGGAAGAAAACCAGCCGGGGACTGGAAAATAGACGCACCGGTGTGGCAGGAAGCAGCTAGGTACGAATCTTTTGCTTACGGAGGCAGGCTGTGGGCATGAGGAAAAACTACTTATTTCTGGACGAACCCTTTAAAGGGGTTATCCCATGAATAATGTAAAAAATGAAAATCAGACATCATATAGTACATGACAATACCTTCCTAACAAAGCTAGAACCAGCCCTGTACCTCACATGGATCCAGAGATCTCCCCATTCATTGCTCTGCTAGATTTGTATCAAGCTGACAGCTCGGGGAGTGTCTTTTCTGCTGCAGCTCAGGGGGCGTGTCCATGCTCTGCCTATCACAGCTCAGGAGACAGTTAAAAGTTGAAACTGAGCATGTGCGGCCTGCTCAGTGAATAGGTCAAAGAAATAAGAAATTAAGTGGTCCTATACAGATACATGTTATTGAATAACTTAGTAGCTATACAGAATTTTTAATTACATGCAATTACAAAAGTATTCAGATCCAGGTGCTGGTTTGAAAACTAGAATATTTTTTGCGGGACAACCCCTTTAAATGAAATAATTTGCAAAATGAATGCTTTATTTTTCTTTGCAGATTGATTGAAACAATAATAATAAAAAAAAAAAAATTGGTTGTGTTCATCTAGAACCAGAATTATCGATCATTCTGTATTTCAGTTATCCATATCGGGAGCTGATTTTTTTTTTTTTTTTTTTTTTCTCTCCTTTTAGTCCAGCGAAATGCCCAAACTAACAGAACAACTAGCAGGACCTCTACGACAAATGCAGGTAATCAAATTGTGGAATTTATTAAAATAAAACTTTGCATGAACCTGATGTCGGAGGCGAAATACGATGTAATGTACCTCAATGTAACACGTGGTGACTTGTGTAAAATTTCTATGTACTACGCTTTATTGATTGGCATTGCGGTGTTGGCGTCTACGCTGAGTCTGACAGACCAATGACAGTATTTTTGTAGCCATGTAAAGGGTAGATTTGTACATTTCCTAATACATATAATGCTGAATGTTACCATCTGGACAGGAAACGGCCCGGAGGATCGCAAAAGTCTCAGCAGAAGCCAAGCTAGAAGTCGATGAGGAGTCGTATTTAAGTTCTTTCCGTCCTAATCTCATGGATGTTGTCTACACATGGGCCAACGGGGCAACGTTTGCTCAGATTTGTAAAATGACAGATGTTTTTGAAGGTAAGAATATAAAGAAGTATAAGAAGTAAAGGTAGTACCTGCTGAACACTGCTTTGTCGAATTTTACAACAAGACCCGGATTCCCTGCAGTTTAAGTGCATAGACCTGTGATGTTAGATATTCGGGGGTCATACACTTGGCTGTTTCTGGGAGTGATGCTCAGTCCTGTTCCCAGTTGTGGACCTTCACCAATCAAACATGCTAAGAAACTCCATCATTGTTTTACTTTTGAAAAATCCTTTTAATACATGACCCCAGGAACACCAAAGACCACTACTAGTTCATGGCTGATGATGAAGGCGAAGGAAGGAGTCATTTACTAATCTGTAATACACCTAAATTAGGCGTATTTCAGGCGACGATGGAGGTGCCACAGTTAGTTGCACCTCTATCTGCGACTTCGCCCCGCTCAGGCCAGGTCTTAAATTGTAGGCATGGTGAGGAAGGGGATGAAACATCCGAAGTTAGGGAGAGGCCGGCGCCAATCTTAATAAATGTCCTCCAGCAGTGATAAACTGCGAGCTGCGGAGAGCAGATCATTGTATCTGTGGTATAAATGTATACATACCTACATGTATGCTTTTATGCTACTATTGGCATAGCTTTTAAAGTGACACCCTTATCTTATTTCATAAATCTAGTGACAGACACAGTAACACATTTTCTGACGGGAAAAAGTTAAAATTTTTGAAAAAATAAATCCTATTCTATATTCTGAAAGCAGACACCTATCACTCTGTGAAAATGGCACCTGACACTTTATAATCACAGACGCCTTCTTTCAACTTTGCATCAATGTGAAAAGGTCCTTTTACACGGACAGATAATGAGACCAATCGGTTTGTAGAAATGCTCATTCCCTGTGTAAAAAGCGCCGGCGATCACCCGATGAACAAGCAAGCGCACGTTCCTCAGGTGATAGCGTCTTAAAATCTCCATTTCTGTGAAGCGGATTGGCATGTATAAATGAGGATCTGCTGCCCAGAAATGAGGATTTTCGATGGAGATAAGTGATTGCCATAGCAATTGCTTGTGTCCATAAAGTGAAGGTGATTGCTGTATGTAAACGCAGCCCTCATCTCCACTGACGGTCAGGCAATTACCAGGAACTTTTGGTTCATTCATGACCATTGGTCCACGTTAAAATGACCCTAACATTTTGTACAAAAACACATTATGTTTGGGGCTGTTGCTGCCAATACCTTCATGCAAATGCCTGCTTGTGCATGAGGGAAGAAAGCCGTTGCCCGACTCTTCAGGCAGTGGATTATGTATGTCCTTGAGAACAAATGCATCAGGCAGTTGAAAGCGAATATGCCCCATCCTGATCTCCCATGACATCTGTCATCAGGGGAGAGCCAAGAGACCCCTCCCATACACAAGAAATCATATAAGAAATAAATACGCCCCCTCCCTAAATGTTACAATTTGAGGGCACATATACTCACTGATTGGTAAGAGGCCCATTTCTACTATCCCCCAGACTAGGCTTTAATATGATGCTAAGATCTAAGCTATTGCCCTCATGTTTTAACCGGAGTAGTAGTTTAGAGTCATGAAACATTACATATGCCCGTGGCAGTGAAATGGTTAACAGTGTGGATTATTCCATTCTTGTTAATAAAGCCGTGAACTCCGAGGCCTCTGATAATTGTGACCAGCGCATTTCCGCAAACCTCTAAGTACTTCTAATTTAATGAATTTCTTCCGGAACATTAGTGGCCCCCGCGGCTCTGGGCAGTTTACTGCTCTTCCGTGGTCAGAAGTTAATGGCCCTTTCTGAGCTGACCCCGTGCTTTATGCTGGAAGGATCCTTTGTTCTGACATGTCTTCTGAAGCTCGTAGCGCCATTTATTGGAGCTGTAATGACTTTTACAGTACACTGGAAAAAACCCGAGCACTTGACACGTCCCACACACTGAGTCCTTAAAGGGGTTGTCCGAGTTATGACAAAAAATATATAGCACTGTAAATCTGATGGGCAGCAATATATAACTAAGTTAAGCAAGTTTTAGGCAAAAAAAATCCATATTTCGTAATTTCCCTGGTTCTCTTCTGGTCTTTGTTTACATGCAATAACAACAATCTCAGCCCCTCCCCCTTCTCCCCCCTCTCTGCAAAGGGAATGAATACAAGTGCTGAGTGACATGTCTGCCTGCTGGAATACTCAGCAGCATGTTGTATGTGTAGGACTACAAGTCCCAGCTGTACAATGACACTGCTGATACCTGTTCTTGTACAATACAATTCCTCTACAGCTCTTGTGCCCAGCATTTGTCTCCTCTCACTGCTGCAGCTACTGTTTGTTGTAAAGCCTTGAGCCCTCAGTGTGTTCTGGCTGAAGGGGTTAATGTTTTATCTGAAGGAAACCAGGGAGAGAGCAGATAGCAGGAGCCCGGCAAAGAAAGGGGGCGTGGCCAGTGTTGTCTCGTGTACAGACTGTTATCTGAACTCTGAGGCTTGTGAACTAAACATCACAGAGCAGAGAGATAAGGTGACATCACAGGTCATGTGACCCTCAGTCAACTCTGAGAAACCAGCAGCTTTAGAAACACAAAGTATATGGGAAAGTTGTTATACCTGACAAGTTAGAAACATATAAAGAACAAAAAAATAACTCGGACAACCCCTTTAAGGGTTTTACTTTTTTTTTTTTTTCCCCCTTGTTAGAGAAAAGCAGGCGCTATATTCATATTCAGTGTTGGGCCTCGATCACATTTCTGGTTTTGACTGACATGTGCTGTATGCGCGTATTTTCTACAGATAGCACACATACCCATTTATTTTAATATGCTTGTTAACACATCAGTACTTTTTATTAAATGTTGGTCCGTGAAAAATTCACACAGAAATGCAGAAAGTCTATGGGTCCGTAAAAATCACACAGACTCAACACGGATGGCATCTGTGTTTGGTCCGTTTTTCAGTGACCACGGATTGAGGATGCTTTTGAAATTAGGCTACTTTGACACCAGCGTTTTTTGCTGGATCCGTCATGGATCAGCAAAAACGCTTCCGTAGCGATAATACAACCGTCTGCATCTGTTCTGAACAGATCTGATTATATTATCTTTAACATAGCCAAGACGGATCCGTCATGACCTCCACTGAAAGTGATCCGTCCCCATTGACTTACATTGTGAGTCATGACGGATCCGTCTTGCTCCGCACCACATCGTGAACACTTGCAGTGTTATTCTGTCCGCGGTGGGAGCGCAACAGAACGGAATACATTCTGGTGCACTCCGTTCCCTTCAGTTCAGTTTTGTCCCCATTGACAATGAATGGGGACAAAATGGAAGCGTTTTCTCCCGCTATTGAGATCCTATGACTGATCTCAGTAGCGGAAAAGGAAAGCGCAGATGTGAAAGTAGCCTTAATTTTTAGCTGAGCAGTGTCCATGGAGTACGTATGACACATGGACCAAACACGGATCCTTCACAGGCAATTTCACAAATGAAACGCGGACAGATTTTTTTTTTTTTTATGGATGTCAAACGATCACGTAAATATGAATAAGGCCTTAGTCTGATGAGAAGGGTAAGGCTACTTTCGCACCAGTGTTTTTGCTGGATCCGTCATGGATCAGCAAAAACGCTTCCGTTACTGATAATACAACTGTCTGCATCCGTTATGAACGGATCTGGTTGTATTATCTGTAACATAGCCAATTTCTATTGGGTCAGAAAAAGCGGATCCATCCGCGTTGACTTACATTGTGAGTAGAGATGAGCGAATGTGTTCGTTACAAGCACTGTAGCGCTCGGCCCCCCCGGCGAACAAATGCCCGCAGACATTGCGGATCCGTCCTCAGCTGCATGTAAGTCAATGGGGATGGATCGTTTGGTATGACACTCATACCAAACGGATCCGTCCCCATTGACTTACATGTAGCTGAGGACGGATCCGCAATGTCTGCGGGCATTTGTTCGCCGGGGGGGCCGAGCGCTACAGTGCTTGTAACGAGCACATTCGCTCATCTCTAATTGTGAGTCATGACGGATCCGCCTTGCTCCGCACCACATCGCAGACAGAAAAACGTTGCTTGCAGCGGTTTTCTGTCCACGATGGGGACGCAACTAAACGGAATGCGTTCTGGTGCACTCTGTTTCGTTCAATTCAGTTTTTTGCTCATTGACAGTAAATGGGGACAAAACTGCAGCGTTTTCCATGGCTATTGAGATCCTATGACAGATCTCAATAGTGGAAAGGGAAAGCGCAGATGTGAAAGTCTAACATTATGCCCTATAGATGCATAGAATATTGAGAGTTGTCCTTAGCAACCTTTTCACAAGGGTTTCAGCACGTTCCTCAAAGGAAAACTGAGGCAGTTTCGCGTAGCATCCAGGTTTGTCGATCTGCCCCAGTTTCTTGCAGCACGCTGAAATCTGGAACTTGTCTTGTAGGTAGCATCATTCGTTGCATGAGGCGTCTAGAAGAATTATTACGACAGATGTGTCAGGCGGCTAAAGCCATCGGAAATACAGAATTGGAGAACAAGTTTGCAGAAGGTAAGTGCGCCCACCTTAAAATATTGTCACTGCAGGGGGGATTGTTTGCGTCGGCCAAGGCAGGGCTGAAGAGTGGCTTGTTGGCGTCTCCCCTGGCAGCACCTCATGCCCAGCTACATCCAATATCTATAGAATATCCTTTTGTGGAACAAGAAGTAATTGATTCCAAAAACAATATATCACAGCCCCATCCATGGCTTTCCACTCCATTCAAGGGTAGACTGGGAAAATATCATTAGAAAAGAAGAACAAAGCAGAACTTGTGACCGGGCTCAGCATGAGACACATCACGGTCCAGATCTTCTCTCTTGGAGAAGAATAACAGAGCCGGGGCTCCACACAGCACATGCTCACGTCCTGTGGATAGGACTGCACCCACCATGTATATTTCATTCTATACTTTGTACTCTGCACTGGATGTCACTGTTTAGAGCTTGATAGGAAGACAAACCGCAGATCTGCAAAATACGGATGCCACCCGTGTGCCGTCTGCAATTTTTTTTCCCGGCCCCTTTTACTTCAGTGGGTTTGTGTTCTGCATTTAGCAGACATGTTCTGTCACTTTGAGGATGATCCGTGTGCTTTCTGTATCCATATGTCCGTTCCGCATAGGGATAGAACATGTCCTATACTTGGCTACAAAATGCGGACCTCTGACCCATTGAAGTCTATGGGTCTGTAGAAATATACAGTGGACAGTATCCATATTTTGTGGACCATAATAGCATACGTTCATGTGTGTGAGGCCTAATTCTGTTTGTGTTCAATCTCTCTCCATAGTATAGTTATAACCCCTCTTTATTCTACAAGGGGTATTCTGGTTGACTAAAGTTATCCCCTATCCACAGACCGATGGGGGTCCTACTGCAGGGACACCCACCAATCATGAAAATTGGGGCTCTGTACCCCCTGTAGCTCCTCTGAAATGACCGGAAAGGCTGGTCTCACATGCGTGCGTCCGCTCCATTCATTTCTATAGGAGTTCCGGAGATAGCCTCTCCAGTCATTTCAGGGGAGCTACAGGGGGTACAGAGCCCCCATTCTCATGATTGGTGGGTGTCCCAGCAGTAGGACCCCCACCGATCTAATAGTTATCCCCTAGGCAAACTAGAGGTTATGCTCTCTCTGCACTTTGACAGGGCCAAGTGTGATCACGTTTTCACTGCCTGGTCCTGTCAATCAAAGTGGAGAGGGTGCGGTAGTTGCAGAGCGAGCAGAGCCTCTAAGTGTAAAGGCATCGGCCCCGTTACTCTTACAGCCTCATTTGCATATATTAAAACTTCAAGTTTATACTCGCTCGCTTATATAGCATCTTCTTGGGAGTGTTACCAAATCTCACCACTAGGACAGCTCACCTTCTCCAAGTAGTAGCGGACAGAGGAAAGAGAGTATGACTTCTTGATCAGACTACCCAGAGGTTATGTTGTCTGTTACCATAGAGACACCATTGTATACCATTGTATACACAACATAACAGAACATTGTTAATGAAGACTTGTTGCAAAATATTTGTTTTCCAAGAAGAGCTCCTAATCATTTTGTGTTGTTGGTTAAACAAGGAATCACTTTTAGGGTCCATTCACACGTCTACATGAATGGGTCCACTTCCGTTCCGTGGCCCCGCAAAAAAAATAAAAAATAAAAGATAGAGCATGTCCTATTCTTGTTCTCAGACGTGTGAATGGACCCTTAATTGTTTTCTGTATACCATGTGTAGTGGGCTTCATGGTCAGTATTTGCATAAAAAGGGGCACTGTGCCAGGCTGAGCACTTAATACTCTCAGTCTAGGACTTTTGTCAGCTAAACAATCTCGGTCTTCATTGCAGGAGCTGATATTGATCAGTGCATTGCAGGACAGTCTAGACCAGGCATGCCCAAACTGCGGCCCTCCAGATGCTGCAAAACTACAACTCCCAACATGCCCGGACGGCCTACAGCTATCAGCCTACAGCAGGGCATGGTGGGAGTTGTGGTTTTACAACAGCTGGAGAGCCGCAGTTTGGGTCTAGACTTTACACTGCAGGACACTAAAACACGTTTAATTGTAACTATGCTATTTGTGAAAAGTTGTAAGAGCTAAAAACAGTGCAGACACTTTCTATTGTGGCTGAAGATTTAAAGAAGAACTCCCGCAAAAATTTTTATTCTCTGACCTGTTAGAAAGGTGCATGATATAATCTGTAGTGAATGCAATCTTCTTATCAGAGGCTGAAATTGAGAGTTTCCACTCTCTTCTTATTGTAGCTGGGTCATGTGACCAACTCCCTGACCTCCAACTGACCCAGGACAGAAAGCCAGTCACTGCTCTATTCATTCCTATGAGACTGAAAGTGAGGCTCTCATAGGAATACATAGAGAATTAGACTTCCTGTCCACACACAAGGTGCTGTGTGGGTTGGTGGGTCTAATTCCTAGTCACATGACACAGATAAGAAACTTCAGGATGATAGAAGTAAAAAATTCAGCTACTGGTAAGAAAATTACATTCACTACAGATTACATCATGTAGATTTCAAGCAGGACATGGTATAAATTTTTTTGCGGGAGTTCTTCTTTAATTGCTGGGTGTAGCCATCAGACCTCACATCTCGTGTACTTTCAAAAGTTATTTCCAAAATATAATTACCAGACTTTTCTCACGACTCCACTTTCTTCTCTTTCTGAGGGGAGGGGTTCCTTTACAGTTGACTCTGTCTGCCCCTTTAAGAATTTATATGGCAGCTTATACAGTGACGATCGCTATTCTTCTCTTTCAGGAATTACAAAGATCAAAAGGGACATTGTGTTTGCCGCCAGTCTTTACCTATAGCGGAATGTATCTCAAGGCGTTTATGTATTGACGCTGTCAGCAGCTGGAGCGTGAGCTCCTCGGACAACAGAACCAACCAAGGCCAGATGTTTGCTATAAATTCTTTTTTTTTTAATGTTTCGGTGTTATACATTTTCAGAACAAGCAACGTTCAAGCGAAGCAATATAATACAAGTGTTTGTACATACCGTTTCCACACGATTTTAATTAAAAAAAAAAATTTACAGTTTCATTAACACGTTTCATTCTCTCATTTGTATAAGGCTCTGTGCACACTAGCGTCATACGTTTCAGTCATAACAGCCATGAAGGGCCTCATTTACTTAAATGGGGTCCATCAGGTTTCCTTCTAGGGGTTTCTGGTATTTTGGTAATACTAAAGCCTTGAAGGAAAGATAACTAGTGTGAACAGAGCCTACAAAAGCATAAAAAGGGTCGTCCAGGATTAAGCAAACGTGGCTGCTTTCTTCCAGAAACGTTCCACTCCTGTATGTAGGTTATCTGGTAGTGCAGTTTAGCTCCACTGAAGTAAATCGGACTTATTTGCAATACCTCACATGGCCTGTAGACAAGTGTGGCGCTGTCTTTTGAAAGTAGTCATGTTTTTTTTAATTCTGTACAATCTTTATTTAAAAAAATCTTTTTAAAGCTATAACATTATACATAAAAATGTGTTCTTTATAACTATATACAAAGTGGGCATCCAACAGGTATAGCAGCAGCTGTCCATTGCACATGTTGCTTACATACAGGTTTGTCAGCTTTTCCGTCATCCATATTCATGATTCTGAGAATGCAGCATTTTCACCAATGCTGCATTCTCAGATCGATTTGGGTCACAAAATGGCTGCTTGAGTGGTGCAATTTAAAAGGCTTAAGTGCTAGAGTGCCATGCAGGATTAGCCCCTCCAGCACTAACAGGGTTAAAGGCTAATTAAAAAGGATTAAGAGATTACACTCTTAATACTGTGTATAAGAAAGCTGGATACGTTTTTTTGTTCGAGACGGAGTGGCTTTCATGGCTGGTGACTGCCGTAGTGGTTCCCGTTAGTTGACGTCTCGTGCAGGGTAGTATGCGAATCTTCTTCTTTCTGATTGAACCCACTTTTCTTGTTTTTGAAGAAATCTGAGACATACAGAACCTGTGAAGCAAAGAGAGAGACTGTGAGGAGCGCGGGGATGGGGTTCGGTCACTCTCTGAATTAACTGTTTAATGCAGGTTGTAATTAAAGCTGCAGACACCGGAGCTACCCATAAGGAATTTGCTGTAATTATCCATCTATTATCTGGACGTTCCCTTTGATCACAGAACCATTGTGCCCACAAATAGGGGGTGTCTTGTGAATCACGTTCAGCTCCAGCAATCGCTAAGAACATGAAGCTGCTCCAGAATCATTAAAGGGGTATTCCGGTTACCATAAATATATCTTATATTTTAGACTAATCCATCATCAATAATTACCTAATATAATGTCAATTTCATATATTTACCACTCACTAGTTATAAGTAATTTTCTTCCTCTACTATCCACTGTGTTTCCTCATAAGTTACCATGGCATCGACCTGTAGTTCTGAGCTTTTGTTTGGTCGAGCATGCTCAGTGTGTTGCAGCTTACTGAGTAGAGAAGGCGTGTCTGGACTGTATATCAGGCAGCCAATCAGTAATCATCAACACTCATGAACAAGCAGAAACCCACAACAGGAAAGCTAGGCATTGTAGGGACTGTAGTTTTGTGAGGGAAGATCAGGCACCATGACACTCTGTGTGTTGCAGGCTCACACAGAACCTAGACTAATGAATTACAAGGTAAAATGAAGCTCTGGTTATAGGTATAAGTATGGGTTCTGGTTGGGTCACAGCTTGCAGCCTTAAAGGTAACCTGTCATCTCCGAAACACCCCCTATACTAGAGTAAGCGATGTATAGTCTAAGTGATGCTGAATCCGAATATGTAAGTTTTATCTTCATACTCACTTCCATTCTGACTCTGTGCTCCCACAAACCTGCAGTAAAATGCACTCACTGGACTCCGGTGCTCCTTCACATAATGGAGAGGACTCAAAGAAGAGTCCTATCAATGCATTTTACTGCTGGTTTGTGGGAGCACAGTGTCAGAATGGAAGTGAGTATGAAGATAAAACTTACATATTCAGATTCAGCATCACTTACACTATACATCTCTTACTTCAGGGGGTGTTTTGCAGATGACAGGTTCCCTTTAATGTAGTCTTTCAAAAATCAAGTTACTTTACCGGAATACCCCTTTAAAGATCCTCATCATGTGTGATGCAATTGAGGTTTCTGTGCAGTCTGAAGAAGTTCAGAGTTTGTCCAGCTTTGTAGGTATCATCTGCAGAGTTATCCAGGACTGATGGGTGGTGTTTAGGAGAAGACTCATCAACCCCACCGATTGTAAGTAAATGGATGAACAGACACAGCTCTGTACTTTTAATAGTCACTTGAGTAGGACTGGGCTGCAATACCAGGCAAAAGCGCTACTGAAAGTACTTAGCTGTGACTGACTGCCTGGCAAACAATGAGGTGGATGATCGGTGATGGTGCCAAGAGTTGGATCCACTAATCTACAGGTTTTTATTTTATATTACTGATGACCTATCCACTGCATAGGTCATCAGTATCTGATCACTGGGGGTCCAACACCTGGGATGCCCGCCGATGAGCTGTTTGAGAAGGCAGTGGAGCTCACAGTAGCATCACAGCCTTCCCTAGGCCAAGTGACATCCTGTTCATCGGTCACATGGCCAGGGCGGAGCTCAGCTATATTGTGGTGAATGGGTCTGAACTGTGATACCAAGCACAGCGTATGGTGCTTGGTGAGCTTATCCTCAGGGGTTCTTGGACCCCCACCAATCAGTTAAAAAAAAAAAAAAAAACTGTCAGAAAAAGGGGTTATGCCCCCAATAAGCTGGACCTCCCCCTCCAACGCCGCTGCAGCTTCTCCCCATGCGCGGATGAAAACATCCCGTGTCAGGGGGAGCAACCAATGGCAGGCGGGGGCGAGCCTCCCTAGTGTCACCCATGATGCTAGGGAGGCTCGTCCCTGTCTGCCATTGGCTGCTCCCCCCCTCCGACACCGGATGTTTTCATCCACGCATGGGGAGAAGCTGCAGCGGCGGTATAGCGACCAGGAGCATTGCGGGGACCTGGGTAAGTATATTCAGTGTGGGGGGCCCGGCCTATTGGGGGGGGGGTTTATAGGATTGGATAATCCCTTTAAGGATAGTTTTAGGGTAATTTCAGGCGAGCATGTCCAAAAACAGTGTGGGAGTGTGACTTCCTGTTAGACACCGCTCCTTTCACAAGATCACATGGCATTATGCTGTCGGCGTAATTCAGTAGATGCAAGATTATAACGCCCGTGAGGTCCAGGGAAAGGAGCAGTGTCCATAACAGGGAATCGCACACTCACGAAGTGGGGGGAAAAAAATATTGGAACCAATCCTTTAAGTGCCTGGAGCATAAACTGCTCCTTGGATTTTTGCAGTGTTTTTTTTTTTTTTCCACCATTTATTTCAATGGGATCAGAAAGGAGGGGCACATTGCATAAATCTGGACAAGTCAGGTCAGTATTGGCCACAGTTAATAAAGAATGGTCAGTGCAGCCATGGACCCGTTTTAGATTTTGGGTTCAACCCTCTGGACATCATGGCATATCTATAGGATAGTACATAAGTGTCCAAAAGGTGCAATTCTGGGACCTTCTGGTATCTTGAACACCTTGTGTATGGAGAGGTGGCTGTCCATGGGCATATTTCTGTAAGTACCGTATGTGACCGTTTTCATAGCATAAAAAAATCATTGACAGGGCTTTGGTTTGTCTTTAAATTTAAGCATATAAAGCAAATTCTTTCAGCGATACAGAATTCTGTACCTCTGATCAGAAAGCAAAGGGGTCATAATTAGAGATGAGCGAGTAGTGTTCGATCGAGCCGGTATTCGATCGAATACTACGCTATTCGGCATACTCGATTTCGCGCTGAGCACGCTGGCAGCGCGAAAACAGCGTCTACATGGATTGGCTGGAAAAACCATGTGACCTCGAATATTAAAAACTCAGCTCTTCCTGCTCGTACGCATATGCTGCGTGAACTTAGTCAGGGACAGAGGCTGGAGAAGGGACAGACAGGTTTTAGCAGTTGGACAGGCAGGAGCGTGATTAAAAGCCCTTATCAGGGCTACTATAGTGCACTACAGTGATAGCTTTACTACAAGATACACTTTACAGAGAACGGCTGCCGTATTCAGGGATAGCTGCTGGAGTAGGGACAGAGAGAGGCATTAGTGGTGTATTAGGTGCTCTGCTACATACCAAACTATATTTGGCACTACTGTTCAGCGTTCTTTTTGGCTGAAAAACCCTGTTATATAACTAGTGTGTATATGCACCATCTGATCTGGCAGTATACGGCTGTGAATTTTATTTTATTTTTTTTAAATACAGTTTATTTGGCTCTAGTGTTCTGGGTTCTGTGTGCCTGCAATACCCTTTTTGTATACCAGGTGTAAATACCCACCGTCTGTTCAGTTAGTACACGGCTGTGTACCTTGAAATATACAATATCTAGGCCTTTTAATAGGCCACTGTACTGTGCGTTCTCTTGCTAAATTATTTCACATACCTGGTGTAAATACCCACCGTCTGTTCAGTTACTACACGGCTGTGTACCTTGAAATATACAATATCTAGGCCTTTTAATTGGCCACTGTACTGTGCGTTCTCTTGCTAAATTATTTCACATACCTGGTGTAAATACCCACCGTCTGTTCAGTTACTACACAGCTGTGTACCTTGAAATATACAATATCTAGGCCTTTTAATAGGCCACTGTACTGTGCGTTCTCTTGCTAAATTATTTCACATACCTGGTGTAAATACCCACCGTCTGTTCAGTTACTACACGGCTGTGTACCTTGAAATATACAATATCTAGGCCTTTTAATAGGCCACTGTACTGTGCGTTCTCTTGCTAAATTATTTCACATACCTGGTGTAAATACCCACCGTCTGTTCAGTTACTACACGGCTGTGTACCTTGAAATATACAATATCTAGGCCTTTTAATAGGCCACTGTACTGTGCGTTCTCTTGCTAAATTATTTCACATACCTGGTGTAAATACCCACCGTCTGTTCAGTTACTACACGGCTGTGTACCTTGAAATATACAATATCTAGGCCTTTTAATAGGCCACTGTACTGTGCGTTCTCTTGCTAAATTATTTCACATACCTGGTGTAAATACCCACCGTCTGTTCAGTTACTACACGGCTGTGTACCTTGAAATATACAATATCTAGGCCATTTAATTGGCCACTGTACTGTGCGTTCTCTTGCTAAATTATTTCACATACCTGGTGTAAATACCCACCGTCTGTTCAGTTACTACACGGCTGTGTACCTTGAAATATACAATATCTAGGCCATTTAATTGGCCACTGTACTGTGCGTTCTCTTGCTAAATTATTTCACATACCTGGTGTAAATACCCACCGTCTGTTCAGTTACTACACAGCTGTGTACCTTGAAATATACAATATCTAGGCCTTTTAATAGGCCACTGTACTGTGCGTTCTCTTGCTAAATTTTTTCACATACCTGGTGTAAATACCCACCGTCTATTCAGTTACTACACGGCTGTGTACCTTGAAATATACAATATCTAGGCCTTTTAATTGGCCACTGTACTGTGCGTTCTCTTGCTAAATTATTTCACATACCTGGTGTAAATACCCACCGTCTGTTCAGTTACTACACGGCTGTGTACCTTGAAATATACAATATCTAGGCCTTTTAATAGGCCACTGTACTGTGCGTTCTCTTGCTAAATTATTTCACATACCTGGTGTAAATACCCACCGTCTGTTCAGTTACTACACGGCTGTGTACCTTGAAATATACAATATCTAGGCCTTTTAATAGGCCACTGTACTGTGCGTTCTCTTGCTAAATTATTTCACATACCTGGTGTAAATACCCACCGTCTGTTCAGTTACTACACGGCTGTGTACCTTGAAATATACAATATCTAGGCCTTTTAATTGGCCACTGTACTGTGCGGTCTCTTGCTAAATTATTTCACATACCTGGTGTAAATACCCACCGTCTGTTCAGTTACTACACGGCTGTGTACCTTGAAATATACAATATCTAGGCCTTTTAATTGGCCACTGTACTGTGCGTTCTCTTGCTAAATTATTTCACATACCTAATTATATACCCAAATATTGTATTTGCAACCAAAAAAAAATAAAATGCGGAGGGGGGCTATCGGACGGGGGCGCGGAAATGCTGTTGGTGGCCTTGTTGAAGCCAGTGGGGATACAATGCGTGCTGGTGAGGGTCAGCCAGGATCACACTTATCCAGAATCCCTGCCTTTATGGGACAGTTAAGCAGGGGGCGAGTTACACCGCTGTTGAGGCCTGAGCAGGTTGAACAGGTGGTGCAATGGATAGCCGATAGCGCTTCCACACAGTTGTCCACCAGCCAGTCATCCACACAGTCTCACTCTGACCCTCCTTCCTCCACACCTGGCCAACAGAGTCATCCCACCCTTGACCCCTCCCAGGAGCTCTTTTCGGGTCCTTTTTCAGATGTGCCGGAAGAATCCCAGGAGCTAGCAGAGGAATTTGTTTGTAGTTATGCCCAACCACTTGAGTTTTCGCCATCTCCTGCTGATGTGGACCCTGAACCAGCATCTGTTATCATGAGCGATGATGATGATGAGACGCAGTTGCCATCAAGGGAGGCTGTTGGAATGTCCAGTGGGCAGGAGGAGGAGCAGAGTGAGGAAGTGGAAGAGGAGGTGGTGGATGACGAAATGACCGACCCCACTTGGCCAGGGGTGATGTCCAGCGAGGAAAGCAGTGGAGAGGTGGTGGTCTGCGCAGCACCGAAAAAGGCAGCAAGAGGCAGAGGGATGTCCAGAGGCAGAGGGATGTCCACAGGCAGAGGGATGTCCACAGGCAGAGGGATGTCCACAGGCAGAGGACAGTCCAGACAGAGTAGTGAGGCCACAGCCAGCACGGCCGAAGCTGTTCCCGGCAGCGGGCAGTCGTGTGAAGCTCCCCCATCGAGGCCTCGTACTTCTGTGGTGTGGAGATTTTTTAATGTTTGTGCGGATGACAAACTGAGCGCGGTTTGCACACTCTGCCACTCAAAACTGAGTAGGGGCTCTGAGAAGAGCAATCTGACCACCTCAGGCATGTGGCGTCACTTGGAAGTCAAGCACTGGGCTGAGTGGGAGAGAGCAAACGCAATACAACCTGCGCCCGGTCCTGCTGCCACTGCCTCTTCCCCTTTGTTGTGTGCTGCCACTGCGGTCCAGACCTCCAGCCAGGACACCTCCACATCTGCCTTGGCTACTTTGGGGCCTTCTCCTTCAGCCTCCCCTTCCCCCGCCTCTTCGCCTGCACCTTCACACTCCTCGTCCCATCAACTGTCCATCTCGCAGGCGTTCGACCGCAGGCGGAAGTACGCCTCGAGTCACCCCCAAGCCCAAGCCTTAAACTGCCACATCTCCAAACTGCTGGCCCTGGAGATGTTGCCGTTTAGGCTTGTGGAGACGCAGGCCTTCCGCGACCTGATGGCGGCTGCCGCACCTCGCTATTCCGTCCCTAGCCGCCACTACTTTTCCCGGAGTGCCGTCCCCGCCCTGCACCAGCACGTGTCGCGTAACATCAGGCGGGCCCTGAGGTACGCAGTCAGCGCAAAGGTCCACTTGACCACCGACTCGTGGACAAGCGCTTGCGGCCAGGGACGCTACATCTCTTTGACGGCACACTGGGTGAATGTAGTGGAAGTGGGGACGGGGTCGCAAACAGAGACGGCCTACCTACCACCCCCGCCCAAGATTGCCAGCATGGGTTCTGATAAACCCCCCTCCTCCTCCTCCTGTGCCTTAACATCTCCCTCAGCCGCTAGCTGGAAGCGTTGCAGCACTGGCGCGGGGAGACGTCAGCAGGCGGTGCTAAAGCTCATCAGCTTGGGCGACAGGAAGCACAGCGCCCCAGAGGTGAGGGACGCCATATTGCAGCAGACGGAGATGTGGCTGTCGCCGCTGCAGCTAGGACCAGGCATGGTCGTGTGCGATAACGGCCATAACCTGGTGGCGGCTCTGGAGCTTGCCAAACTCAATCACGTACCATGCCTGGCCCACGTTTTTAATCTGGTAGTCCAAAAATTTCTAAAGACTTACCCCAACCTGGCAGAGCTACTGGTGAAAGTGCGGCGCTTGTGCGCTCACTTTCGTAAGTCAACTGTAGCTGCTGCTAGCTTAAAAAAACTCCAGCAACGCCTCCATTTGCCTGAACATCGGCTGTTGTGCGACCTGCCGACTCGCTGGAATTCCACCTATTCCATGTTGGCCAGGGTGTGTGAGCAGCAGAGAGCATTGATGGAGTACCAGATAATGAATCCACGCGTGCCTCCAACTCAGCTCCCTCAGTTTGCCAACCACGAGTGGCCATGGATGGCAGACATATGCGATGTACTGCGTATCTTTGAGGAGTCCACCAAGAAGGTCAGCAGCGAGGACGCTATAGTGAGCGTAACCATCCCGCTCCTAGGCGTCCTTAAAGAATCGCTCATCGCAATAAGGGAGAACGCATTGCACGCAGAGGAGACGGGGGTAGGAGGAGACGCAACGGAGCTACACAGTCAGACCACACTTTTGTCTGCTTCACGGTGGCAGTTGCAGCAGGAGGAGGAGGAGGAGGACGACGTGGAGGTGGCTGTGGAAGAGGAGGAGGATGCTGGCGGCGAGGATAGCAGTCAGGCTGTGTGCGTCCCATTGGTTCAGCGCGGATGGGGCGGAGAGGAGGCGGAAGAGGAGGAAATGGCAAGTGATCCTTCTGGTGGGGGCAGTGACGTCATGCCTATTCAGAGTCTGGCACACATGGCTGACTTCATGCTGGGCTGCTTTTCCCGGGACACACGTGTTGTCCGGATAGTGGAGAACAAACTGTACTGGGTCTTCGCACTCCTGGACCCCCGGTATAAAGATAACGTCTCCTCTTTTATTCCGGTAGAGGAGAGGACAAATCGATTGCTGGAATACCAGAGGGAACTCGTGCAGAACATGATGGAGATTTTCCCACCCACCATCGCTGGCGGCAGAGAGGAGAGGGTCTCCCAGAGTCCCACAACATCCATCAGGCCCACAGCCACCAGGGGAACACTCTCCAAGGTGTGGGACACGTTCATGGCACCCCCTCGTGCAACTTCCATCACTGCGGGGCCCGCTATCAGCAGGAGGGACAAGTATCGGCGGATGTTGCGGGAGTACCTGGCAGACCGTACCCCTGTCCTCCCCGATCCCTCGGCGTCCTACACTTACTGGGTCTCCAAGTTGGACACGTGGCTGGAACTGTCCCTGTACGCCTTGGAGGTGCTTGCCTGCCCTGCCGCCAGCGTGCTATCAGAAAGGGTGTTCAGCGCAGCCGGGGGCATTATAACCGATAAGCGCAGCCGCCTGTCAACCGACAGTGCGGACAGGCTGACGCTAATCAAAATGAACAGCAAGTGGATTGACCCGGACTTTGCTTCTCCAACCGTGGAAAGCAGCCAAAAGTGAAGTGCCATCTGTATGAAGTGCCATTTCCTCCTCCACCTCCTCCGCCGTAGAATTGCTCCGTAAATAAGAAAAATTTATATATTTATGGCTCACCTCTTGGGCCTCCACAAAATGTTTAAGAGGTCTCACCTCTTGGGCCTCCATATAATTTTTAACAGGTCTCACCTCTTGGGCCTCCACATAATTTTTAACAGGTCTCACCTCTTGGGCCTCCACATAATTTTTAAGAGGTCTCACCTCTTGGGCCTACACAAAATGTTTAAGAGGTCTCACGTCTTGGGCCTCCACATAATTATTAAGAGGTCTCACCTCTTGGGCCTCCACAAAATCTTTAAGAGGTCTCACCTCTTGGGCCTCCACATAATTTTTAAGAGGTTTCACCTCTTGGGCCTCCACATAATTTTTAAGAGGTCTCAGCTCTTGGGCCTCCACAAAATTTTCCATGAGCCTCTGGCCAGCCCACGGCCTCTTCCTGCCTTTTGCGGTCCTACGCATCCCTCCACATCCCCACTGCTTTACCTGCTAGACATGACACTGGGCCAGGTCGGGTCACTGATATCTCTAGCGCCAACAATTTGGGCATTTTAAGGCTTCTGCATGTGTTTGAGTTGTTTTTACATTTTAAAGAAGACATGTCTGACCACATTTCACACACACACACACAATGACAATTAGGGGTGGGGTCTATTTGCTTTCCCCCTTGCCTATGCCATCTGTGGTTGTCATAGGCAACGTGATTTTAAGGGGTGCAGAATTTTATCTTCTTTTTTGTCTAGTTTGGCTTGGGGTCCATGGCAATGTAGAGGAAAGAAGGTTTCCTTGTATGGTCTCACTTTACAGAGAGGTTAGATTGTGTTTGGAGTGTATTGTTGAGAGGCTGTGATAGTGGCGTAATAGTGCGACTTGGGCGCGTTATATGCACCCAGACATGCTTCCCCTGCTGTCCCAGTTGCATTCCAGCAGTGTTGGCATCCTTTTCTGAGGTTTCAGGGTGGACTTGGTGACCTCCAAGTGGTCGAATTGAGATTTCCAAGTGGCGAGCATTTTTTTCCCATAGACTTTAATGGGATTCGATATTCGGTCGAATAGTCGAATTTCGCGGTCTATTCGAATCGAATTTCGAACTTTCGAATATTTCACTACTCGCTCATCTCTAGTCATAATACCATTTTTGATTACATAAACACTTATCAAAAATGTAACTGATGATGTACCAAATACACAATGGGAGCGTAGATTTCTGAAGATCTGGTGCAAGTGATTACTGACACCTTAAAGGGGTTCTCCGGGAATTAAGAAAATGAAAATACTTAAATATAACTTTATTATAAATATATTCTCAAATAACTTTCATTATTTATAATGGCTAGTTTTCTCTGGGGAGCAATCATCAAAAGAAACAAAATGGCTGCCGTCCCATTAGTTCACACAAAACCTGTCCTAATCACACAGGAGGACAAGTTACTTCATAACACTGAGGTAAAGAGCTGCCTCATCCTACTCTCCTACTGGTCAGGGATTATGATCCTGAATACAGCTGATAAGATCTTTAGCTGAATCTCTGTAGGAATGGAGATCATGAGGAGACATTAAGTACAGAGAGGATGGGCAGGACAGATTGTGGACTGCATAGAAGAGCTACTGCTCATTATCCACACCCCCACCCTCCTCTCATGTCTCATTTTCTCCATTCCCACAGAGATTCAACTGTATTCAGGATCATAATCCCTGATAAGCAGAGGAGGATGAGGCAGCTCTTTACCTCAATATTGTGAAGTAACTTGTCCTCCTGTGTGATTAGGACAGGTTTTGTGTGTACTAATAGGACAGCGGCCATTTTGTTTCTCCTAATGATGGCTCACTAGACAAAATGAGCCATTATAACTAATGAAAGGTATTTGGGAATATATTTATTATAAAATAATATTTAAGTATTTTCATTTTTTTAATTCCTGGAGAACCCCTTTACATGCCTCTTCTATAACGATGGTTCTGACCCGGCGTGGGCTGGTTTTCAGAGGTTTCTTTTGGCACACGAGTGAAACCAACCCCCCAAATTGAAAAGTATGGCAGCTATGTGCAAAATAGATGACAGTATGTATTCCATATACAAAATAATGATATACAATAATGAAATCTGGACGGTTTACTTACAATAAGTACAGCAACAATAGCTCCTTGGATGAGTCCAATCAGCACATCGCTCCAGTGATGCTTATAGTCAGAGACTCTGGACAGACCAACATAGATGGACACAGCGACAAGAGCGAACTGAACGGTGGGCCGCAACAGTCTGGCCCAATCGCCTCTCATCCGGGACTGAAGGTACAGCTGAAAAGAAAACTGCGTTTAGCTGAATGTGGTTTTTAATGGAGCAAAGAGGAAACAGGATACATATGTAAGACATGAGATGAAGACCAGCATAGTAATGAGAGCGGGGATAGACTTAGTTATTGAGCCACAAGTCAGGAAATAGAGGGGCTACTACATGTATCATGTTGTGTGTGTTAACACGTGATAAATGTCATGGTACCCTTAGCGTACGGCCACATAGTGAGTTTTCTGCATGCAGCTTTGGAAGCCAAAACCAGGAGTGAATTTGAAAGAGGAGAAATTGTATCTGTCTTTTATACTTTCTCTCCTTTCCGGATTTTGGTTTCCAAAACTGCATCAGGAAACCTGACCCTGTGGCCGTACCCTTATTAGAACAGTGGTTAATCAGCAGCCAGCGCAAGACTCGTATGCTGTTTTCTTACACAGTATAGTTTTATGTCATTAGAACAGCACTAAGGCTATGGTTTATACAGTATGTTTATGTGGTTTTATGCATCTCAGGAGCAGCTCTCTGCCACACCACCATTACCACATGAATTTACTGCGTATAGCACTTGCTCTAAGTGAACCTGGGCATCTATATTTCATCTAATAAATCTAATCAAAAACTAAATTAAATGCTGTTCTAGTCAAGAAAAAAAAATCTGCTGTGTGGGACAGTGCCCAGGATAATATACAATAATGCAGAGTTTTCTTGAATTTCAATCCTGCCACGAGGAAAGTGATGAAACCTATCTTTAGTAAAACGATACAGGAATCCTGTGGTGTGTGGTCGCATCCTGCAGACGCTGCTGAATAAAGGCTTAACATTTAATAAGCGCTGTCTGCGTAATATCGGAACAAATAGCCAAACGCAGGATATCAGTGATGGTTCTATATCCACTACGTCCAGTTCATCGGCGACAGCACACAGGGGATAAGAAAACTATGGTGGGGTCCCTGTGCGGTAGAGCCGTTCTCGCTGTACCTCTCTACCTGACATGTGACGTGAAGGCAAAAAACTCAAAATCGGAATAGTATATATTTAATCGATACCGCTACTCTTCAAGGAAAGATTGTGTAGGTATCAAATATATGCTTGATTGTAGTACATATGATGCATTTTAGGACTGTACTGGTCCCTTCATCAGATTTAGTAACGTTAACGTTACTACATCTGATTAAGGGACCAGTACAGTCCTGAAATTAGTAACGTTGCTGGATCTGATGAAAGGACCAGTATGGTCCAGAAATGCATCATCTATGTACAACAAAAAGCATACAGTATATTAAAGAAGAACTCCTGCAAAAAATGTTATTCTCTCACCTGTTAGAAAGGTGCATGATATCTGTAGTGAATGTCATTTTCTTATCAGTGACTGTTTCTGTGAGTAAAAACCTCTTCTTATTGTAGCTGGGTCATGTGACCAACTCCCTGACCTCCAACTGACCCAGGACAGAAAGCCAGTAACTGCTCTATTCATTCCTATGGGAGCCTCACTTTCAGTCTCATAGGAATACATAGAGAATTAGACTTCCTGTCCACACATAAGTCTATGTGTGAGTTATTGGGTCTAATTGCTGGTCACATGACAATTAGGATGATATAAGTCAAAAATTCAGACACTGGTAAGAAAATGACATTCACTACAGATTATATCATGTTCATTTCTAGCAGGAAATGGAATAAAATTTTTGTCAGGAGTTCTTCTTTAAATACCTACACACCTGGTATTGGCGCTGCCTTCAAGGATAGCTTCCGCAGTCACTATTTTTTTTTATCAATGATCTGTTGCCTATCCAGTCCAGTCCCAACACATGGATAGAGGCTGGCGACTGAAGCCTTACAGACTGTTGTACCCTCAGGCCAATTCTACTTTAGGCAAGTGATCGTCACAAAGAAAGTATTGATTCATTTAAGCAGTCCTATCTATGATGTGCTCCTCTTGCTTGATTTTTTTTTTTTTTTTTTTTTTTTTATCTACTTTGTCACAGATGGACTTACAAACAGTTAATGGACCAAAACTCCTCCTCATACCCTAGTAGTCAGGGGACTACATAGTTCTAATATTAGGGCACTGGAGGGAATGTTTTGCTCAGGGCCTTACACAGATCTGGCACTTTAAAGGTGGACTTACATGTGCCTCAAGGAGTCAGGCCCTTACTCCATTTTAGTGGTGCAGACCTTCAATGGTATTCCAGTGGCAGAGCTTTACAATGGGCCCCCACCACAGGCCTGTATAGCCTAACTTCACCACAGATATCACACTGCTGCTTTATGTACAAGTAACCTCAAAAATACTTACTGCCAGGAAGAGCATGCAGTACATGGAGAAAGAGGAATGGCCCGAATAGAAGGACAACCTAAAAAGACAAAGAATATTGCTCCATTATAATACAAATCAAAAATTTGTGTAAAAGGCACTTCATACCTTTAGTCATTCTCCATTCAGTAGCTATGGGATGCAGATGAATGAAAGAGCTGGATGGTAAGACTGATAGTCATCCAGCTTTCCAAGCTTTGAAACCAGCTCTGAGAATGCTAGAAAGGCATTTAAACCAGTCGCCTGGAGATTGACTTTTCCTTGCTTGGCTTGAGATGACTTTTTTCCATGCTTTACATGGTAACTCAGTACTATGACTCTGTGTTATTGCGGACTTTATCTCTCTGCAAATTTGAGTGTTATCTAGATGTAGGCACCTGGTGTAACCAAATAATAAAATGTAAAGCAGGTTATTGCTCCGTGACCAGACATGAGCGCTCCACAGAAGATGCTTCAGAATAATATATATGGATATTGATTTGTGCCTAGTAACGCTGCAGCCTGAATGCATCTGAAAGCTATTCCTGTTCAAGAAGCAGAATCATCATGGCCGGGCCGACGGAAATCCACTTATAATGCAATCGATAATTTACATCTACGGGAAACCCTCGTGGGCGAGCAGGAAATTGTTACTCATACAAGTAATGATAGCAGCGGCTCCTGGGAAAGATCAGACAAATTAAGCCAACACCCGGAGCTATCCTCTAGAAAGTATTATCAGTACATCGAAATTCACGGTCCTGGGAAAGCGAGGTGACAAAGTGAATACCTGGATATACAGTAATACTCCTCCCAATCCCACATCCTTGGATAATTTTGAAAAGAAGTCTAAGAATGTTGGGGGTATTCCTTATTGCTGTATTAGTTGTTTCTCAACTTTCAGAGAAACGGATATTAGTGTAGAAATAGTTGAATACTGAAGATGGCTAATAATGTGTAGAAAAAAAAAAAGTGCCTGCTCCAACAGCCAAAGAAACAGCGCCACTCTTGGCCATAGGATGTGTCTGGTACTGCAGCTCTGCCTTATTTACTTGAATAGCGGCAGGAGTGGTACAAAAGAATGAAGGCTCTTTGTGACCTTTGAACACGTACATATAGCACAGACAGGGTAAATCCATGCGGGAAGTGATTTGTGGCACACCAAATCCACTGCAAAATTACAAACCTCGGATTAAAAAAAAGGGTGAGATCTGTGGTGGAAATAAAGGCTAATTTCACACCAGCTTTAACACAGCCTGCCAGCCACTGACTATAATGGAATCCAGCAAATATGCATGCAAAAGGTTTTGTCCGGCCGAATCCCATTATAGTCCATTAAAGGGGCCGGCAGGCGATGCGATAGCATCCAGCTGGTATCTGGCGGAGACCTCTAACCCAACTGCGAAAGAAGCAATGCGTCAATGAAGAATTTTTTTTTTTAGCATGCAGATCTGCAGTCTATCCTTGCTAGTGGACATACCCATAAAGTCAGGAGGTCCTGAATCATGGAATGAACGGTATTAAATAACTGTATAGGGATGTAGTAGAGCTGAAATTGTCATTTAAATCAATGATTTACCTGCAATCCTATGTAGAACCAAAACATATTACTCAGCTCTGCTACATCTGTATAAAAGCATACACAGTAAATATGGGCTTTACTGCACCCTTTCCACATTCAAGCCCATAGGTTTTCTTGAAAGGTCAGTATGGTTTGTGCCTGTGAGAATCCGACTCACAGCTCTATTATTTCTTCCAGCGTGACAAGTCATAGCAGCTGCTGTAAAGCTCCCAGGCCATGCCAATGTGCTGACTGCTACCCTCCTGGCATTATCTCACCTCACCTACTGGCGCCAGTTGTTGTGTAAAAATACATTGAACTCTCACACATAAAAGTTACCAATTAAGGACAAAAAAAAAGTAAGACTCGGGGCAACAGGTAGATGATCCAAAATGTCGTCAGCTTCCCCCACCAAAAAAAATACAATAAAATAAAAACTCTTTCCCATTACAGAGCATGGGGAAAACAATGTCAATTAGCTGCCCAAACTAGAGGCATTATAATAATACCAGTGCTAAAAACATATGTGTGACTGCGGAGGACCTGTCAGCGCTCGACATAAGTATTTACTAAAACAATTATGTCCCTCTTTTATTCCTCTGTACTAATTAATGACACCGGGTTGTTGTTGTTCAGCATGTCGAGAGGGTGTGTCTGATAATGTACGCTCTGATTGGATAGTGTCAGACTTGATAGGAATGTGACGAATTGACAAGACAAATGGTAACAGTTGTAAATAATTCCCACATTTTCATTAGGAATAACAGAGGAGCAGAACTCAGCACAAAAAGATGTCCCAGAACTATAATTTTTTGAATACTAATACTTACAGATGGAGAGATAATAGATCTTTAAAGAAGAACTCCCGCAAAAATTTTTATTCTCTGACCTGTTAGAAAGGTGCAAGATATAATCTGTAGTGATTGTTATTTTCTTATCAGTGACTGTTTCTGTGAGTAAAAACCTCTCTTCTTATTGTAGCTGGGTCATGTGACCAACTCCCTGACCTCCAACTGACCCAGGACAGAAAGCCAGTAACTGCTCTATTCATTCCTATGGGAGCCTCACTTTCAGTCTCATAGGAATACATAGAGAATTATGCCCCTTTCACACGAGCGGGAGACTCGCATGTCTCCCGCAACGCATCTACAGGGCTGGACTCGGCACTGACAGGGATCGCATAGCATTATATGTGATCCCTGTCAGTGCCGAGTCCAGCCCTGTAGATGCGTTGCGGGAGACATGCGAGTCTCCCGCTCGTGTGAAAGGGGCATTAGACTTCCTGTCCACACATAAGTCTGTGTGTGAGTTGGTGGGTCTAATTGCTGGTCACATGACACAGATAAGAAACTTCAGGATGATATAAGTCAAAAATTCAGACACTGGTAAGAAAATGACATTCACTACAGATTATATCATGTACATTTCTAGCAGGACATGGAATAAAATTTTTGTCGGGAGTTCTTCTTTAATGTAATGCACAAATAAAAAAATAAAAAAAAATGTTCATGAGGACACGTCAAATTTTGCAACAGTGGTAAATTTTTTGACAGATGCTAAAACATGGACGTCGGAATGAGGCCTCTGTTCAGGTTGCCTACAACTATTTGACAACTGGAAATGGTGACTACTCTTTCTGTACATACAAGTTCATTTCCCCACATAATCTGCCATAAATACAGTCTGTAAAGGAGAAGAGATTGAGCTGCCCTAAGGTTTGTACTGTATGACCCCCCAGCAGGGGGTTTCCAAGGTTTCTGATGTCAGAAGCGCCCCCCCCCCCCCCCCAAACAAATTTTCTCCAATAATGATCGAGGTTAACGTCTCCCTGCAGATATATACAATACTGATGGCAACGAACAAGAGGACTTCTTGGGGATGCTGGATAATAATAAAGCGTTCTGGGCTTTGATCTTTCAGCAGCCCTTCATGAATTATTTCCACAAGTATCCAGCAGGTCAGATCATGTTCAACAGAAGAAAGGGAAAGAAAAGCTGCTGATGTGACTTATCTCTCTGCGTTTTGTCTCAAGCCAATCACTCGCTGAATGCAGCATTTACAGTTCCAGCCAATGACCAACAAAAACTATATTCTTTCCGCCTCCGAAAAAAACACAAACTCCCTAGTTCTTGACTAAGCGCTCATGCAGACGGCCGTTCTGTGCTTTGGGAGACCACAATTTGCGGTCCCCAATGCACAGGTAAGGCTACTTTCACACCAGCGTTTTTGCATCATGGATCAGCAAAAACGCTTGTGTACGGATCCGGTTGTATTATCTCTAAAATAGCCATGACCAGTCTCTAAAACCATTGTAAGTCAAAGGGGGACGGATTTGTTTTCTTTTGTGTCTGAGAAAACGGATTCATCCCCGTTGACTTATATTGTACATTGGATCTGCACCACATCATGGACGGAAAAACGTTCCCATCGCAGACAGAATAACGCTGTAAGGGACACAGCCAAATGGAAAGGAATGCATTCTGGTGCACGCCGTTTCGTTCAGTTCAATTTTGCCTCCATTGACAATGAATGGGGACAAAATGGAAGCGGTTTTCCCCGCTGACGGATCTCAATAGCGGAAAGGGAAAGCTCAGATGTGAAAGTAGCCTTACATCTGCACGGTTTCCGCTAGGGCTGGGCGATTAATCTAATTAATTCGATTAATTCGGCAATTCAAAGCCTAACAATTTTATTTTTAAGGAAAATCGTGAATTTGATTTTCCTAAAATGGTGCCCGCCACACTGTACTGGCCTGGCCAGTGTCCCTCCTCCATGGCCCCGCCCCCGGCAGGCAGCTCTCCGGCCCGCGCTAAGTGTCGCGCCCTCTCTCTCTCGCTCCGTGTGTGGAGCTCCGGACATGGCGGCCGAGCAGCAGCAATTCTACCTGCTTCTCCAGAACCTGCTGAACCCCGACAACGGCACCAGGAAGCAGGCCGAGGTGAGCCGGGCCGGGGGAGGATGTGTGCAGTTGTGCGGTTCCTGTGCTAGTCCCCGTCTCCTCCAGTCCCAGCCCACGTGTTAGCAGAGAGCGGTGCTCCGCCCGACACGGGCTCCTTCCCAGCCCCCTCATCAGCCTATTCCACAGCGCCGTCCACTCTCACAGGAAGCCAATTAACCTTGTGCAAGTTAATAAACATAATAACATAAGAAAATCAAGATTTAAATCGTGAATCGTCCAAAATTTAAAAAACAAGATTTTTTTTTTTGGCCATATCGCCCAGCTCGGATGCTTACACATTTAACTTTGTCTGCACAGCAAAAGTATAGAATGAGTTGTATATTTCTGCGGTGCAGAAGCACAGAGAGAAATCCCACAGAAGCACTCAGTAGTGTTCCTGTGCGTCCATTCTGCACTGCGAACCCATTCAAGTGAATGGGTTCGCATCCGTGATGCGGTGCACAAAAGGGCGGGGCCCATATATTGCAGACATGGCTAGGGAACAGCCATCTGCATGAGTCCTAAGGCTGAGTTCACACTTCAGTTATTTGAGTTATTTCCATCAGTGAGTTATTTCCATCAGTTATTTTGAGCCAAAACCAGCAGTGAAGCCTACACAGAGATCAGGTATAAAGGAAAGTTCTGCACCTGTCCTGTGTTTAGAGCCACATAATAACTGATGGAAGTAATTGATCAAATAACTGAGGTGTGAACTTGGCCTAACCGATCCAGCACCACTGCCCTGATCGTCCTCGATCGTGCAGCAATTACACTTCTCTATACTGCAAGGGACCACTGCAGCCAAACACTGACCTCAGCGGTATACAGCAAGAGACCACAGAGGCCAGTGACTGGCTGCAGTGGTCACATGCATGTCATTGCTGTGGTCCTCAGGGCCCACCTGCCGATTTGAGAATGTCCCACAGATTGAATACCTTTGGTAAGTCTTGACACTAATTATATCACCTGCTCAATACTAAGGAAATCCTGAAAACCTGACCGGCAGGTGGGTCCTGAGGACCCGAGTTGAGGAACCCTCATGTAAACAAATCCTCCCTGTGGGGCTTTGTTTACATCAGATTTTACTGGTTTTTTTTTAAACTTGGACAACCGCTTTAAGGCCTCTTGTGGTGCCAAACCGTAGTCTCCCTCTCAAAAGCAGTTCATAAAGGGGAGGTGGGACTAGCGTTGTAACATGGAATTTGACAGGGCCTTATATAAATTGGAACCATAGGGGAGGGGAGCTTTATCAAAACTGGCTTAGTTGCCCACAGCAATCAATCAGATTCTTCCTTTCATTTTCCAAAGGAGTTGTCAAAAATGAAAGGTGGGATCTGATTGGTTGTTATGGGCAACTAAGCCAGTTTTCCTTTACGCCAGTTTTGATAAATCTCCCCCATAGTGTTAACAACCATGCTGTGGGAACCAAGTCCACCAGAAGGCGGCACATTAATGACTCATCTCTGCTTTACGGCGGCAATAAAACAGTCAGCATTTCTTCTGCCAAGATACCCCATATTGTCTCCAGTCTTGGAAGCTCTTCTAGAAGGAAATTCCTTTATGCGCTGCAGTGGGGAACAGAACATTTTGACACAAGACTATTATCAGGAAAAAAAAGTAAGGAAACCAAATATCAAAATGTATTGGATTAAGACAAAGGAAGTCTAGTTCTCCGCATACCCATTATCTTCTTTTTCATACAGAGAATGTCTGGTGACACAAGGAACCGCAAGATAGAAAGGAAACTGTATACCCAAAACCACTGCAGACATGTAAGACTACAAGACTGTTCATGAGACGAAACAAAAAGAAAAGGACACAAAATACATATTCAATGGAGAGATTTGTTTTTCTACAGATTCTGCATTAAAGGGATTGCGCCAAGTTTACAGTTATGCCCTATCCTCAAGCTTGGGCATGCTGGTCTCGATCTGGAACCCTACTGATCACGATAATGGGCATCCTGTATCCCGCATAAATGAAGTGGTGGTCCATAAGGTCCATCTGTATGGGAGCGGAGGATATTGCCAAGCACTGTACGCAGCTTCATAGAAATGAATGAAGCCAACAGCACACAAAATTCATAGGTGGAGGCTCAGGTCTCTCTTTCTCAAGATCACTGGGGTCCCAGCAGTTGGACCCCCCACTGATCCAGATAATCATCCTCGATCCTGTTGATGGGGCCAACTTTAAAACTTGTCATAACCCCTTAGGCCTGTTCCCAGAATCAGAGAGAGTTTATTAGGAGTCGGCTATGCTTACTGAAGTATTCTTTCAAGAGTCAGAGAAGCATATACCAGATGCTTTCTTCAATCATGCGAAGAATCCCCTAGATCAGTGTTCCTCAACTCCAGTCCTGGTGGGGCCCACCTGCTGCTTGTGATTTGAGAATATCCCACAGACTGAATACCTGTGGTAAGTCCTGATGCACTGACATGAATTATATCACCTGTTCAATACTAAGGAAATCCAGAAAACATGACAGCAGGTGGGCCCTGAGGACTGGAGTTGAGGAACACTTTCCTAGATATCATGAATGCTGATCAGGAGGGGGGTGTCAGGCGACTTCCAATAAGAAGGGATCCCACAATTCCCGGTTTGTAACTTTTTACAAACCGGGAATGGGTGTTTCTACGCCGCCATTGCCACTTTCCGAAAGAGGGTGTGGGTGGGGAGGCAGCAGGACAAGCAGGCATCCACATTTATATTCATTCATGCTGCTGTAGATTTCAGTCTGGGGCATGACTTGCTGTAGGACATGCCAAATCTGTGATAAGGCCTCTGTCTCATCATAAATTAGGCACATCCTCCGGCTGTGCAGGGGAACTCAACATCCGCAAAGAAAATGTGGGTCTTGATAAATGTCCCTCTTTAGGTTCAATGGTTCCTCACAACTTGTTACATTTTGAAGATCCTTGAAGGATCTTGAACAGTCACCTAAAATGTTCCCCGATGATATGCTATTATATACAAGAAGTGACTTCTGTATAAATGTAGGGGGGAAAAAAAGCCATCTCAAAGCCAAAAGCTGACGTGATGATCAGCAATTACACATATGTGCTCGCTCATAAGCCCCTCAGCAAAGTATTGTGTAAAGACAGATTAACAAAAATTTAGTGCGACTGATATTGCAACACTTAAAGGGGTTGTCCGGTTTCACAGCTTAACATATCCCCATCTTCACCTCTCCGGACCCCCGATATGAGCATCGAAGCAGTTCATGCTCCAATGCTCTCCTCTGCCTTGTGCTGAATCCGGGCTCTCCATAGGGCCTGCTAGGGGGAGGCTTCCATCCAGCAGTGAGCCCGGTGACGTCACAGGCACTGATGGGCAAACAATTAAGAAGAAAATTGTAATTTGTAAAGAAGTACAATTAAGATCACATTCATCTGTGGGGTAATTTTGGTGTGAAATTTAACCCACTGAAAATATCTCCCATGTGGATGGGAACTTTAATAGCATGTTTTAAATCTGTGCTGATTTTTAACCTGGAGCACTCTCTAAGGCCACCTGCACACGTTGGGGAATACGTACAATTTTTCGGTGCGGATTCCTGTGTGGAAAAAGAGCAACATAGTACAGTAACGGCAAAGTGTATGAGATTAAACAAATCTCATGTACACTTTACGGATTTCTCACTTCAGCGAGTGGCATTTATCGTGTAGAGAAAGTTAATACAAGCCACTTACTAATATATTGTTATTATCCATATTGCTGCCTCTGCTGACTGGATTAATTTTTCTATCATATTATACACGGCTGCGGACAAGAATAAGACATGCTCTATATTTTTTGCGGGGCTGCGGAACGGATGCGGACAGCACATGGTGTGCTGTCCGCATCTTTTGCGGCTCCATTGAAATGAATGGGTCCACATCCGTTCTGCAAAATTGCAGAACGGATGCGGACTCATTCATACGTTCGTGTGAGTCCTTATGCAGTATGAAAAAAAAGAGAAGAAAGTGTATGGGGACAAACAATCGTAGTAACGATCATTCATTCCTGTACAGCATGTAAATGCAGCTGAGGGAGCAATAATCAGTAATGAATGTTAATTCCTGAGTGCCCCGATCATCTGCCCGGGCCTTTACAGCCACTTGAAATCCTTATAATAACACCATGGGCGGACATCTCCTGTATGTTATTCCACCCAAAGCTCAAAGTTCAGCAGGTGGTAAATACATTTATTACAGTTTCTGCAAAATATTAGCCAAGAGGTGATAGGAATCGAGTGCAAATCAATAATCATTTACAAATTTACTGTTTAAGTGATCACATTGCCAATACCGATGAACAGAGAATATAAAAGTGTAAGGCTACGTTCACTTGCGTTGTTAATTCTGGTTTTGAGATCCGGCTGAGGATCTCAATAGTGGAATTAAACGGACCCATTTTGATTTGGCACTGGGTGCATTCGTTCCACTAGGATGCAGTTGTGTGAAATCAAAACGGAAAAAAACAGATCTGTCACTGAATACATTGAAAGTCAATGGGTGACGGATCCGGTTTTTAGGCTCCTGTAAGTCACCATTGACTTACATTGTTTTCAGTGCCAGATCGATTTTGTGTCCGGTCAGTTTTGACTGCGATTGTGTACGTTCGTTCAGTTTTTTCCGCGCGGGTGCGAAGCGTTTTAATGCGTTTTCACGCGCGTGATAAAAAAACTGAATGTTTACAAACAACATCTCTTAGCAACCATCAGTGAATCACGCAGATCCATTCACTTCAATGGGGCCAGGGCTGCGTGAAAAACGCAGAATATAGAACATGCTGCGATTTTCACGCAACGGCCAACTGATGCGTGAAAAAAATTTGCCCATGTTAAAAAAAAGCCCCATTGAAAGGAATGGGTCAGGATTCAGTGCGGGTGCAATGCGTTCGCATCACGCATTGCACCCACGCGGAAATCTTGCCCGTGTGAAAGGGGCCTAAGTGTTAATAAGCCAGAATCCTTTAAAAAAAAAAAAATTTTCAGAACAATAAGTGCTATAAGGATGTGACCACAATGGACTTTCCAGGAGGAGGCCATCCATTTCCCCAATATATAAATGGCGGTTACCCTTTCACTTTACAAAAAAAAAGCAGCAAATTACAGATTTCAGAGATGCTGAGCCGTAGGGTCACTTTTTTTTTTTTAACCAACAAATGCTATCCCATGCAGACAACTACACCAGTCTGCATCTTGGAAGAACATAGACATAAGGCTTCGGGCTACACAAAGCACTTTCTTGGTTGTCCCACTGATAGGACAGCATCGTACGCCAAGATGTGCCGTAAAAAAAAAACAAAAAAAAAACTGCCTTGTTTTTCTCAAAGACCGGGCTGAAGCCTTCACTTTAACAAACGAACTTCTGATACAGAAACATAAGCCAAACATATGGAAAGTATCAGCAGGGAAAAATTACTTCTTTTTAGATTCAAAAACATTCATATTTATCTGGTGACTGATGTTCTATAGACAGGGCTGAGTAACCTCACATCCTTTTAGTAATAAATTCAAAGACAAGCTCTAAAAAAATGCAAAAAAAAAAATAAAAAATCATATTCCAGTTGTATGCGCTAGGGATGTCGAAATGCCATAAACAAACACGTTCCATCAGAGACAGATCACGATTACTCATAGCGCCGTCAGTCATGGTACTGCCAGCAGTTCGTTCCAGAATTTCATGTGCCAAGACTGGAAAAAAATATCTAAGGTGCAACATCATGAAGAGAAGAAAAGTATTCACAAGCTTCTGGGAGTATTTCTACTTATATGACCAGATGTACCTCTGTTTTAGCCTAGGGCATGACCCCATTTTTAGACAGATTTTTCTTTTTGGACCCCAACTGTGAAACGCAGCACCTCTAATGTTTAGCTCGTGTTCTAAAATCATTCTTTTTTCGAAAAATAACTATTCAGAAGTTCAGTAAAGTGGGGTTCACATCACCTTTTATTTCTCCATTCTTCTGATCCATCAGGACAGAAAAAAAAACGGATCCTGTATTTTAAGCATCTATTATGCTCAGTGAGCTCAGTATGAGCATGACGGATGCTTAAAACACAGGATCCGTTTTTTTTTGCTTATTTTTCTGTCCTTCTGATGGATCAGAAGAACGGAAAACTAGACATTGAACCCAGCCTTAAGCCTCATTCACCGTGTCCGTGTGCAAATCCGTGAGCAGGTGCTCAGTGAGGCATCTGTGAAGCTGTCCATGAAGAATCCGTGTTGGGTCCGTGGGTCCATTTTTTGCTGTCCGTGTTGCATCTGTGTTTCACTGACACTAAACAGCTGAAAAATAATTTTCAAAGCATCTCTTCTTAATGATCTATGAAACACGGATGCAACCCGGCTGGCATCCGTGGTTTTCACGGACCCATAGACTATAATGGGCGTGAAGGATCCGGGAACACGGATCAAGATAGGACATGCATCCGTGCTAAAAAAACGGAACCACGGACCGTGATGAAACACTGATGTCTGAACACACATTCAAATGAATGGGAGAATGCGTACAGAACACGTCCGTGAAACACTGACGTGTGAATGAGGCTTTAGTTGGCATCTGATAATCCAGACAGCACATAATGGACTAGAGCAGGGATCAGCAACCTCCAACACTCCAGATTTTCAGAAACTACAACTCCCAGAATCCTCCTTTCACCTCTATCGCAATAGCCAAGAAAGTGTGCATGCTGGGAGTTGTAGTATCACAGCAGCTGGAGTGCTGAAGGTTGCTTATCCCTGGACTAGAGCACAGCAAGGTAAAAGATTAACTGGGGGAAATACAGTTCTGTATACTGTATACTGGTTTCACCGATGAATGTCACAGGGTGACTATGATCAAACAAGTGCAAGCAAAACTCCGCTTCCAAGAACAGGCTGATGCAATGGTCACAGAGTGCAGAAGAGTCCTGATCTCTGCAGTTATTCAGGAAATTCTCAGGGCCTTAAAATTTTACAGCACAGTCATCAGTAATTGTCCTGCCAAAATAAAGATGTGGGAGCATTAATGAGAAGTGATCCTTCTATATAAGGGAGTCAATAGCATTTAAGGGTCATAGTCAGGGTTGCCAACCAGATTTTCTCTTTTTTTCTGGACAACTTATCCCAAAATCACGGACAGCTAACATTTTTTACCGACAAAATGGAAAACCATAATGAATGATAAAGATTACAAGTAATACATGTCTATGGCTCAATACACTGATAAGATCTGATCACCAGCATTTACTGTGAGCTGTAAAATGATGATAGTTACCACCAAAATAATCTAATCAAGTATCTCTAGCCAAAAAAAAATAAAAAATCATGGACATATCTATTTTCTTTCATGGACACAGGAAAAAAAGTCACCTATTTTTACAGACTGTCCAGAAATTTCTGGACGATTGGTAACCCTGCACATAGATTTCTTTTAGAGAACCCTGCTAGAGACTATTTCCCTAACGAGGACATGGACCAATTTAGGAAGCCAATGAACTCTTCAGTATTTTTTTGTACCAAGACTCCAGGACCCACAAATCTGGCACATGTGTGACTGAGTCTTTTGATTTACGGAGTTTTCAGGAGGTGATATCAGTTAGAACCAGGATTACCACCAATGCCCAGAATGAGTAGGTGTAGGTATGAAGGGGGTCATTTACCAAGCTTAAATACACCTAAATTAGGCGTTAGTTGCGCTGCAATCTGCAACTTTTACCCACTCACGCCAGGTCTAAATAAGTGGGCGTGGTGCGGTCGGTGAAGGGGGCGGGCCCGTCTCATTTACCATTTTGTAGAAAAAGGTGTAAATGTAAGACAGCTCAGAAGCTGTCTTACATTTAGATCCACCGAAGTTATGAAGAGGCCGGCGTCTATTCATAACTCAGGCAGATCCACCGCCATGTATAGAGCTGATCAAGACCGGTATCTAGAACACCCGTCTTAGTATATATTTTGGGGGTCATTTATTGAGAAATGCATGTACTGTCAGCTCCATCAAGATACATACAAGGCCTCCAGAACAACAACAAAAGCCAGAGTATCCACCTCCATCAAGATGACCTTCCAACACGGCACTAAATGCAGTCCAAATAAATCTCATTTTAACGCTATAATGAGCCAACAGGATGAGAAGATGGCATTCCTAAAAACGTCTATAAACGGACTAGCAAAAAAAAAAACACACACAAAACGTTAGATAATAAAACCGTAGAATGAATATTTCCTGTAAATCATTTCTAAAATATTTTCAGCTTGGAATATTTGAAGGCTTTCACATTCATGATACAGCAAATATTTCTATATGCTTTCTGTATTTCCCACTTAATACACAGATGAAGAACGAAAAAATAACTTATACAGGAAAGATGTCCTTGGCTTTTAAAAAAGGAAAGTTATGTGACCCTCGATTCATCAGTTCCCCCAACACAGCGAAGGATTATGTCGGGAAAAGCTTATACGTCTGTGGTCAGTTACCATGGTGAGTTGGCACCATGGCCTAGGTAGGCCAAAATAGCAGACAACGTTTGCTTTATGAATCCATTTTTTTTTACTTGTTATAATACACCTTTTTGGTCATAAAATAATTTGACTTTTTACAAATACTTCAGTCTGTTTGAACATCTAGGACACATTTTGTCACTTGTCCTGTGCAAAATCTGGTTGAAAAACAACAAACCAGCTTTAGCTGGACGTATGCCAAGGATTTTTTTCCATAATGGCAGATTTCAACCGGTTTATGCTGTTGGCTTGGTCATATTTCTTGACATTACGCCTGAAGAGATCTGGAAAAACTTCCAACTGCCATGCTGGATATTTTCCAGTTATTGCACCAATCATTGGCAATAGTAGTTATGGTTTCATCTGATAGATATGCACCCTATCAATAAAAGCCAAGCCCAGTCACAAATCAAGACAGAGGTCGATCATTGATTTATCACTTAAGTTGATTACCTTCACAGGCAAACTATGAACCATAAGCTGTTCAGAAAAAAGTCATCACAAGTCTCCTGTGCCTTGTGTATGGTCAACTTAAAGAGGACCTTTCACCACTCCTGACATGCTTGTTTTAATAGCTCCATGCATTCCCCATGTAATAACAATTCTGGAACATCTATTCTTATGGCTCTATGTTGTGCCATTCATTTATTATTTGCACTAGAAGTTATATGTGAATTGCCATTTGCCTTCAGTAAGGGAACAGAGGGGAGGTAACAAGTTGGGGGCGTGTATCTGCACAGACTGAACATGGCAGCACTGATTGGCTAGAGTCAGTCTGTGCAGGTACACACCCCCAACTGGTTACCTCCCCTCTGTTCCTTTACTGAAGGCAAATAGCAATTCACATATAACTTCTAGTGCAAATAATAAAGGAATGACACAACATACAGACATAAGAATAGATGTTCCAGAATTGTTAGTATGTGGGGAATGCATGAAGATATTAAAATAGACATGTCAGGAGTGGTGAAAGGTCCTCTTTAAGAGTAGTGGTGGCAAAGCCTATAGATTTTGGGCCCTGCAGGCATCATTGAGGGGTAATTTTCTTTCCCTGACTAAAAGACCTCCAGGGTTAAAACCAGAAGAACAGCTAAAGAAGCTTTCTCCATTTAGAAGACTCAGCACCACCCCAAGATCTCAGTGTTGTTGGCTCGATTTTTATTTTTGGTTGCCTTAGGTGACATTTTACCAGGGTGACTACATTTCATGATTCAGACTAAGTCATTGGAGGTTTATTGAAGCTTCAAGGCAAATTTCATTCCTGTGCAATGTCCATAACAATCCTGTGATCTACACATTTGCTTAGACCGTGTTATTAGTTATGGCTTCCTGGAAGGAAAAGTTTATGGACTAGTCAGCAGTTTCAAAAAGGTTGAAATAGGGATGTAAACAGCAAACCAGGGACACAGTCCATCGGGTCAAGAAAATCAGAAAACGCTAATATTGTAATCACTTACATGTACAACCATTACATTTATACACAGAAAGTTTAATTTATTCCAAAAACTCCTTCATGGTTAATTTTCTTCAATTATAAAAAACCCTGTGCTTCTGGAGATCAAGTAAGGCAACTGTCTGTAGTAGGATTTATCCCCCAGTGTTTTATTGCAGTAGAAACCCATAAATGATAAACCCTGTCCATGAGAAGAAGTTTAAATGACTCATTTCTAGGTTTAAAGTTAATTACAAAAATTTCCACTCTGTCTACCTTGTTCATTCACTTCAAGTTCTTGAACATATCAAACAGAAGTCTTGGAAAAAAAAAAAAGATTTAGGACTAAGAATCTCAAATGAAAGAATCTAAAAAAGTTAAGCCGCATCCCAGCAGATCTCTAGCTAAAGTAAGCCAAGACTGATTCGGGAACTTGCAGAAAATCTGACACCTGACTAACAGGTGTTTTCCTTTTTTTTCCTTTCTCATTTCTAGGGTCAGTTTCCCTAATTTTGGAAATCACTTGATCTATGGGGATGAGAGATGTAATAAACCCAGAGTAGTGGGATTAGAGCAACGTCCCTGTTTTGCATCACAAATGTGCAACAAGGGATTTTTTTTAACTCTGGAAAACAGATGTTATTTTTCAGTCTAGCTTTCCATCAGCACCATACTTGGCCACATAAATTTAAACTGATTGAGTTGCCAGATGATGCAGATAACAGGAATCTGTCAAACTGCCCCGGCTTCAAATAATAACAGAAATCCTATGATGTGACTAGCAGGCGTCCAATACACATGGGAGCTATCTGTTATCTTAGTAAAAAAAAATGTTTAAGATGTGAGGCAGGGAGCAAAAAACATTAGAGACTTGTAAACTTTTTATTGTGCAATAGCGTGCATGCTTACTAAATCTATCCGCCATCTCCCATACTCCCATACATGAAGGATTGCCCCAACATACTGGAAGTTTCCACAAATATCATCTACGTTGGTTTACCCCTGAAATCTATACTTTAACATTTTTGTCTGTATGAGAAAACCCAAAGTGTTGGTGGCACTTCCTTTATCTCAGCAGTTTATTTTTCAGCTTTGCTGTGTGGACTAGGGCAGAGTCACCAGAGTTCTCTCATATGCTCAGTATTCAGCTCCCCTGCCACTTTCCTAGTACTCCATCTCTTCCTGGAAATGAAATGTTTTCTGACCATTAACTGCCATTCATGGTGGCTGCCATACAACAGGATAACTTCCCCTTAAATCAGAAGAATAAGTATACTGTACTTGCATATGTGTAATAAAAATGTTCATAGACAGAGGCTATTAAAGGGTCCAGTGATCCAGCTTCAACAAATAAAGCGTATTTATTGTGTGAAGAAGTTTTATCCGCTGGAAGTAAACAATACAGGTTCTTACTGAATCACAGCAAGCAGAGATCTTGAAAACCTTTGGATATTGATACAGAAAGTATTGTATAAACTGTATAACATTTCCTACTATGAATAAGCTTCTTTTTGCAGAAATAATACCCCTATCATTTCAACAAACGTCTGACATGTCAGAACTTTTGATAGGTGGGGGTCTGGGTGCTGAGAAGAGACCCCACCCATCACTAAAACAAAGAGGCAGAAGTCCGTAGCTGAGTGTTGTGCCCCTTCATTTCTATGCAATCCTCTGAGCAGGTCCATATGAATCTGTACACTACTTTAAGCCAGACATATTAGGACTATATTAAAATTATAGTTACCCATTTAATACACGGGTATCTATAAAGGGGGGAAATGATCTAGCAGGCATTAGTTGTTCTGCCATACACTAGGATAGCAGCCATTTTAAAACCTTACTATAATACCCACTTCTAGATGTGGCGAAGCCTGGAATATTCAGTAATAGGATTACATGACGTTTGTCTTGCTGGTGCGATCTAGCTAAGCTGACAATCCCCCAGACAAGCTAGGTAGAAGCTTATGAGCAGGGTTCCTGAGCGCTTTACCGCAAGCTTTGGATATAAAATAGCTTTAATGTCATATTCAGCACACAGCTCTCATGTTACATTTAATTATAGTAACAGGCGCAGCTCCCCAATATTCATGAAAGCCAGCGACGTGGCCTGCCAGGAACCAGCACAGTGCTATCTGATATGGTGGAAGCAGCTGACAGTCACTACAAGCATTACATGCACACGGTATAGCAGTACACATACGACACTGAACCATCAGTGCATTTTTACTACACGTCTACTAAACCACAACTGAGCTACATTGCAGAGCAGTGGTACTGCGGCTATACAGACAGAACCTGGATGGCGGCACATGTGCTGATCCATGTGCTTGCAGCCTAATAACGCTTATACGCGCAGCTTCAATTCATTTGGATCTGGCCATGCACCTTGCCGACCCCCTTCTGCACCCCCATAAACATGCATGCTCAGATCAGACTTGTTTGCTGTATTTATAGACATTTCAAGCAGTGGCTATACATCTGTGGGTAGAAAGGATCAAGTATGCTTAAAGGAGTCATCTCACTTCAGCATGTGGCATTTATCATGTAAAGAAAGTTAATACAAGCCACTTACTAATGTATTGTGATTACCCATATTGCTTCCTTTGCTGGCGGGATTGATTTTTCCATGACATTATGCACTGCTCGTTTCCATGGTTATGACCACCGTACAGTCCAGCAGTGGTGGTCGTGTTTGCGCACTATAGGAAAAGGCAGCAGACCCTCTGGTGGCTGGGACCTCACATAGGCTAGTGCTTATCTCTATAGTGTGCAAGCACGACCACCGTTGCTGGATTGCAGGGTGGTCATAACCATGGAAAAGAGTAGTGTATAATGTGATGGAAAAATAAATCCAGCCAGCACAGGAAGCAATATGGATAATAAAAATACATTAGTAAGTGCCTTGTATTAACTTCCTTTACATGATAAATGCTATTTGCCTTAATGAGACCACCCCTTCAACTCCAACATGCCTGATCTTTCTGTAAACTGGCGGCAGACGCTGAATGAGTACCACTAGCTTGGGTTGTATGACCTCACAACCAGAACTATCCCATATCCTAAGCGAATGCTGTGATGCAGACCAGCACAATGATGCAGCCGGACCCAGCAAGCAGGCAAAACACTGAATATTTAGAGATTTTGTCACAAAGATGCAAGGTCTGTAACTCAAGATCAGCTGCTTCCGACAGCACAAACTTCCTAGACACCGGCGGCATATTTAAATAGGCTACTACTGTTGCCAGTTGCCTGTGATTGGTTCTTCTATCACCCTAGATACCGTTGACTCAAAGTGGAATTCTGGATTTCTGACCCTCACCTACCCAATTTTTGACTTCTGATTTGACCTCTAACCCATACTCCTGGTATTGACCTCGGTTTGGTATTGACTCGTTTGGTCTGACTATACCCTCTGGTTTTGATTACATATTGTAATATGGTTTGGCGCTTGTCTTTTGTATTGGTTTCTGTCATTCCTCCCGGTTCTGTCTTCTTTTTTTCACCGTGCACTTAGCAAATTAGGGGCCATTGTCCAGTTGGGAGCCACCATTTTGGGTGGATTGTCCAAGTAGGTAGGGACAGTGATTTGGGTGGAAACTAGGGGGTGCACCATTCCCTACCTACATGACACTCTCACTGTGCAAGCACTGCTTTTTGAAAGTGATATGGTGTCTCATGTTGTCCCAACAGATCTGTAACTACATGGACTTCTTGTAATTCCATACATGCTGCTCCCAATACCTGGGCTAATTCCTCAGAGCGTCGCAAGGAACTGGAGCAGTTTGGGTTAATTGCAGCCACACCTGAATTGTTAGCTTTGCAGTGAAGACAGAGACTAGAGGTAGAGATGTAGACTGTAATCTAACAATTTGCTAGAAAAGCAGGTGAAGCAACACACATCTGGTAACCAGGAACTCATGTTGGAGCTGACAGTAATCAGTTGTGTAAGGGCCTGTGTCACCAGATGAAAGTTCCTATATTATACCAGTAATATCATACACGAATGACTGTACTCACCGCGCTTCACTGGACTTCACAGCATCTCCTTGACAGACAAAGTCCTCAATGTATCCAGCACTGCAGTTGATCTTGGTCCAGTCCGGTTTACAGACATCCAGAAAGTGAGGCCTCAGGCGCCCTATGGTGTATTTGGCGATATCCGTCAACGACTGGCTTACTGCAGCTCCAAAGATGAACGTGCCAATGGCTTTGTAGATAGTGGCTACATAGTGATTGTGGATGAAACCATTAGACTGCAAGCGGTTATAAAATACCGACAGGGCTTCCCCTAAAATGATCTGCGGGAAAGAAAAAGACGCAGGTTAACACAACGTTCTGCGACTTCACTGAAAATTACCTGATTGTCATAGTTCTATGGATACTGGTTCAGTACATTATTTTTTTAAAGGGGTTGTCCCACAAAAAACATTCTACAGTTTTCAAATCAGCACCTGGATCTGAATACTTTTGTAACTGCATAAAAACTAAAGTTATTTAATAAAATCTACCTGTATAGTGCCACCTGCTGTTTGTTTTTTTCTTATTTCTTTGACCTGCTCACTGAGATGGCCGCACATGCTCAGTTTCATCTTTCAACTGCCTCCTGAGCTGTGATAGGGAGAGCTGAGACACTTCCCCTGAGCTGTGATCGGGAGAACTGAGACAAGCCCCCTGAGCTGTGATCGGGAGAACTGAGACACGCCCCCTGAGCTGTGATAGGGAGAGCTGAGACACGCCCCCTGAGCTGCAGCAGAAAAGACACTCCCCTTGAGCTGTCAGCTTGATATAAATCTAGCACAGCAATGAATGGGGAGATCTCTGGATCCATGTGAGGTACAGGGCTGGTTCTAGCTTTGTTAGAAAGAAGTTGTCATGTACTATGTGATGTCTGATTTTAATTTTTTACATTATTCATGAGTTAACCCCTTTAATACACATTTTAACACTGAGGTTTTATAAATGACAAGACTGAAAGGACAAATATATATAATCTTCTAATGAGTTTATGTAAATGCTGGCAGACTGCATAGGCCACAAAATACAGAAAAATTCTTGTAATATGGCAGCAGTTGGGTCTGATAGATGGCAGATTATCAGCTTTTTACAAGAAATATATATAGAACTCATTTGTGAAGGCAATGGCACGGTCACTGGATGTAATAGTTGTGCATTTTGGCTGCACTGTGTCTGATCAGTGGTGTACAGTGGTATATGTTCTGTCCCAGGGATCAGAAACCTCCGGCACTCCAGCTGTTCACAAACGACATCTCCCAGAATGCTACATCCACTTCTGAGGGAGTTAGAAGAACAGCCGAGCATGTTTGCATAATAGGAGTTGTAGTTTCACAGCAGCTGGAGTGCCAAAGGTTGCTGATCCCTGTTCTATATGCGGACTTTAAATTAAAAAAAAAAATCTTTATATAGCACCAACATATTCCACAACATTTTACCAGGCAAATGGATACATGTATAACTAAAATCATACACTTAAGGCCCCATTCAGACGGCCGTAATATTCTGCGGAACACACGGCCGGGTGCCCCATTCAAAATGCCTATACTTGTCCGTTCATGCGGACAAGTATAGGACAAGTTTTATGCTGCGGCTGCCCACTCCCATAGAAGTGAATGGGGCCGCATCTATTCCGCAATATTGCGGAATAGATACGGCCCCATTCATACGGTCGTGTGAATGGGGCCTAAGAGTAACAAACTATGGTAGGAGTGAGTGTCTTACTCACAACAGCTCACAATCTATCCATCCATTAATATCAATACAGAGACAGTGCCCTTTAAGACCTTAGCAATGAGCCTAATAATGTATATACACCACAATCTGTAACCAAGTAGACCTTACTACCCTGACCAATTACAGCAGTAGATTTCTCTAAGGTTCATCTGATCCACATTTTTTAGGGATTGAATGCGGACTCATTCACTTCAATGGGGCCGCAAAAAATGCAAACAGCACACCATGCTGCATCCGCATCTGTATGTCCGTTCTGTGGCACTTGCAAAAAAATAGAACATGTCCTATTCTTTTCCATATTACGGACGAGGAAAGGACTGTTCTAGTATGGGCTGGACGTTCCATTCTGTAAAATGGGGAATGCACACTGCCCTTAAAGGTGTTGCCCCATAAAATATTCTTAATTTTTCAAACTGGCAACTGGATCTGAATACTTCCAAGCCATTCAATAAAATCTATATCTATGGCTCCACCTATTGTTTGCTCTTTTCCTTATTTCTCTGTCTCCCTTAATAACATCGCTGAGGTGGTCGCACATGCTCAGTTCCATCTGTCACAGTTACAGAGAGAGAGAGAGCTCCAGCAGAAGAGACATGCCCCTGAGAAAGGACAATGTCTTCAGGCTGGCAGCTTAGGAGACCATCTATTAAAGCAACCAGAGCAATAAATCAGGAGATCTCTGGATCCATGCAAGGTGCGGGTCTGGTTGTAGCTTTGTAAGAAAAAGATTGTCATGTCCTGTATCATGTCTGATTTTCATTTTTTTACATTAATCATGGGATATCCCCTTTAAAAAGAAGAGGAGTCCCATTCAGGATCATGTGGAGGACTCAGCGTTGGCAGCATGTAATGTTTCATTTCCCCGGTGGCGGTGTTGCTGGAAACGTGAACGCTTGCTGCCGGATTCCCAGCATATGTCAGCAGATCGCTGGGGATATTATTAAAAACAGATCTAACGCATGTCCCTGCAGACTGGTTATCTGAACACGTGCCTGGAACTTAGTATTTCTAGCGTCTCTGGGACGCACTGTAGCGTGCTCCAAAACGGTTTACGCCACTTTCCTCTGTAGAGAATGTTTATTAACTTTCCAAATTGCTGTCCCCGTATTACTACATAGTACATGAGCTATCCGCATCTCCCAGCTCATAGCGAGCACAAAGAAACGACTGACTAGCACAAGCTTCTACACGTCATCGCTGGGAGATACCGATGGACTGCACGGACCTGTAGAACTAGTTTTAAACGTCTAATCGTGCTGCCTAATTATATGGAAGGGGTTATCAATACACAGCTCTACTCCGCAAGAGTGGAAATTGTCCAATCCCAACAGAAGGTCAGCTCTCTGAAGACCACTTTTTAAGCAGTCATTTTTCCATCTGCTTCCTAACAGGATTCCTAAGCTAAAAATTTCCATTTCAAAATCTTGGAACAAGTAAGAGAAAGAAAATTAAAAAAAGAGTTTATGCTGTCAAAAAGACTGCATATAAATGGCATCTGTCAGCAGTTTTGTACCTATGACACTGGCTGACCTGTTACATGTGTGCTTGGCAGCTGAAGGCATCTGTGTTGGTTCCATGTTCATATGTGTCCACATTGCTGAGAAAAAAAGAAGTTTTAATATATGCAAATTAGCTTCAAGGAGCAATGGGGGCGTTGCCGTTACTCCTAGAGGCTCTGCTCTCTCTGCAATTGCTGTGTCCTCTGCACTTTGATAGGGCCAGGCACGATGACGTTTTCACTGCCTGGCCCTGTCTTCTCGTAAAGTCAAAGTGCAGAGGGCGTGGCAGTTACAGACAGAATTGAGCCTCTAGGAGTAATGGCAACGACCCCCGTGGCTCCTAGAGACTCATTTGTATATATTAAAACTTAGTTTATCTCAGCAAAACGGGCAAAAATGAACATGGGACCAACATAGATGCCTTCAGTTGCCAAGGTCAGACAGATTCATAGGTACAAATCTGCTGACAGATGCCCTTTAGGTCTACGACAAGTATGAGTGGAATTTTTGTCAGAATGAAGCCGAATTCTGCACAAAGTGCACCAAAAGAAGGTGCAAGATGTGTACAAAATTGTGAATCCACCAATACAAAATAGACCCTAATGCCAAGGAATCAGCTCCAACTGGGGTTGTCTCCTGCTGCCAAGCCGATACTAAAAGAGGCAGAATCCGGATGATGGAGCAGGTATTATAATAAGGTCATAAAATGATGTCACATAGAGTTTGATGACATCACTGGCAGAAGGATAAGCTAGGATGAAGCAGAGGTGGGGCAGCTTGGAGAAGAGCAGTAAAGCCAATATATCAGCAATGTCAGGTGTATCTGGTAGGGCTTATCCCTTCCTAATGGCCAAGATGAACTCGCATGGAGTCTGGAGTGACGGGAACAGTGAAAACCAGAAACTGCAAATATGCAAATAGGAATTCACAGAATGCTACACAGACTCCCTGCATAAACTCGCCATACAGCTAATCATACAAATGCATGATACTGCATGAAAGTTCTTACGTTATGTAATCTCCTGTCACACGGAAAATCCCATATCTGATGGTTACATGGAATGCCAGGGAACAGAACATCTAAAACATTACCCAACATTACACAAGTCATTCCTGGAAAAGACAAGAACCTTTGAATCATTTGCATGTAGGAATAAGCGGTGAGTTTTCATTAACACATCAGTCACCGTTTCCAAACACCAACAAAATGACTTTGTAAATGGGATATTTGTTCAGCTGGGGACACTTCTTAAAGACGCACTCCCACAAAATTTTTTATTCTCTGACCTGTTAGAAAGGTACATGATGTAATCTGTAGTGAAGGTAATCTTCTAACCTGTGAATATATATATGTGAGTTATAACCTCGCGTCTGATCCTCAGCTGCGTCATGTGACCAACACTCTGACCTCCAACTGACAAGGACAGGAAGTCCGTTACTTCTCTATTCATTCCTATGAGACTGAGATTCAGGTTCCCATAGGAACACAGAGAAACTGGCTTTCTGTCTACACATAACATCCTGTGTCAGTTGGAGATCAGAGTGTTGGTCACATGACACAACTGAGGCTCAGAAGGGAGGTTATAACTCACAGTCACTGGTAAGAAAATTACTTTCACTATAGTTTACATCACGTACATTTCTGGCAGGTCAGAGAATAAAAATTTGGAATGAGAGTTCTATTTTAACCCTCATTCACTCTAGTGAGAAAATACCATATTTACCCTTACATTACCCATGCATTATATGTATTCTGTATTTAATACTGTAAAAAAAATAAAGAATCTTGTTCAAAATGGACATCCTACCCAAATTATCGATGTTTTCCATGGAAATACTAAAAAGATTTTCCAGTACTTAGGTATTGATAGCTTATCCTCAGGATAGGTCATCAATATCAGATCACTGGGGGTCTGAAACCTGGCACCCGCACTGATTAGCTGTTTTGGGCAACCACTGGCTCCGGAAACTATTCAGTGGATGGAACCAGAAGGTTTTCAGCACAAGTTTACTGCAGCTCAGCTCCCAATTACTTAAATGGGAGCAGAGCTTCAGTAACCCAGCACGAGCACTACACAGTGGACAGAACCTTCTGCTTCCGATTTGTAAACTGTATCCCTTTGCCGGCCCGAAACAGCTCATCAGTGGGGATGTCACGTGTCGAAGGGCTCTCCATAACTTCAGCGAATCCACCGCCACTTCTAAATGTAAAACAGCTTCCCAGCGGTCTTACATTTAGAAAATTTTCTGCACCTAAACCAGGCGTAGAAAATGGTAAATGAGACAGGCACGCCACACCCACTTTTTTAGCTCTGGCGTGAGTGAGGAAAAGTCGCAGCTTTGCACTGCAATCTCCGCCAGAGATAAGTAAAGGACCCCCTTAGTGGCAGATTTCCCTACAGATTACAGCTAATTGCTGTTGGTGCCAGCGGAGGGCCACTTTATGATCATTGTCAAGGGACCCTTATGATAATATTGTCCAAAATGGACATCCCCTCTAAGAAGACTAAAATATTAAAGGGGTTATCAGAAAAAAAGATTTTGATGACATATCCTCAGGAAAGGTCATCAACATCAGAACTGTGGGATCCAACCCTCAGACCCCCGATGATCAATTGTTAAAAGAGGCCGGGCCCTCAGAGAATGTACATCGGCCACGTGGCCTAGTTGTGGCTCAGCCCCGTTCAAGTCAATGGAGCTGCAATACTAAGCAGTCGCTAAAAAATATACGGCACTGTGCATGGTTAGCTTCTGGAGACCTTGGCGCTCACCAGAACTTTAGTGAGCATCGCGGCTCCCTGAAACAGCTGATCTGCGGGGGTCCCCTGACAATGTGATAACTATGACCTATCCAGAGGATAGGTCATCATTATCAATTCCTAGATAACCCCTTAAAGTGTTTTTACTAATGGCCTATCCTCAGGATAGGTCATCAGCATCTGATGGGTGGGGGTTCAACATCCGGGATCCCCGACGATCAGCTGTTTTCAGAAGGCAGTGGTGCTCGCAGTAGCGCCGAGGCCTTCTCCAGCTTTTCCTAGGCCAGCGACGACACGTTCATCGGTCACGTGGCCTAAGCGCAGCAGAGCCTCATAGAAGTGAATATGGCTGAGTTGCGATACCAAGTACAGTCGCTATACAATGTACAGCCCTGTGCTTGGTGAGCTCAGCGAAGACCGTGACGCCACTGCGAGTGCCGGTGCCTTCTCAAACAGCTGATCGGCAGGGGGTCCAGGGTGTCGGACCGCCACCGATCAGATACATGACCTATCCAGAGAATTGGTCATCAGTAAAAAAAAAAAAAAAAGAACAACACTTTCAGAAATAAAAATTTTCAATTTGAATCAATCCATGACAGAGAAGCCTGCAGTTATAAGGTAACAAGAGAATGGTGAGAACTTACAACAACAATACTGAACGGGATCATTATCCCGGCTAACAACGGGTAAGAAATGGTGTCTTCTTTGTACGGATACCGGATGGAATCATCGTTACAGAAAAATCCTCGTTTGAAGGAGCTATGCTTCAAATTGAGAATTGCAAAAGGCAATCCAGCTAGCAAAAGGAAGAAAGATATGCATTAATATAGAGAGGGACTGGAGACAACACATGGACATGCAGCGTTAGGGAAAGGGTTAAGACTGCGAGGAAGCAGCGCAAGCGGGGCACCACTCCTGCGGGGAAACAACACCCGGATTTGATAGGACATGCTTGATTTATAAGAGTAAGAAAACCGTACCCCAAGATAACATGCAGTAGAGGAAGAAGACAAAAAAATTGAACTGGACATCCTGAGGTTTTTTTTTTACCTATTTGTCAGTATTTCCCATAGTAACTACAGAGGGAACTAGACTTTTATGTGTCTGGTAAGACTAGTAATCAGACAGGATTAATTTGTAAAAGCTCTCAGCTCTCAATAGCGTGTGAAGCACAGGGCAGGCGACTGAAATAATGGTTCCTCCTCTGCCCCTGGCAATTACGGCTTCTCCAAATACGTATCATTATGTGTGAGCGCTTGAAGGGCTGACATGATATATAAATAATTCCTGCACTGCCTCTTTTTTAAAGGAACATTCCAGAAATAACTGATACACTGTATTATGCCTAATGTGGTGTCTAAGCAGCGGGGTGCATGACATAGAGATTCTATTTAAAACAATGTGTAATGCTCCGCCCCTTCAAGCCTTTAGGCTAGGGCTACATGGCGACATGTGTCATGCGACAATAAGTCTGTTGCAGTCGCAGCATGTCGCAGTGCAACACCATAGACTTCCATTATAAAAACTGTCGCACCTAAGGCTAGGGCTACACGACGACAGTTGTCGCGCGACATTAATGTCGCACCAAAGTCGCGCAACAATTTTTATAATGGAAGTCTATGGTGTCGCAATGCGACATGCTGCGACTGCGACAGTTGCAGAAAAATCCATCCAAGATGGATTTTTTGCTACTGTCGTGTCGCAGTCGCAGCATGTCTCATTGGGACACCATAGACTTCCATTATAAAAATTGTTGCGCGACTTTGGTGCAACATTAATGTCGCGCGACAACTGTCGTCGTGTAGCCCTAGCCTTAGGTGCGACAGTTTTTATAATGGAAGTCTATGGTGTTGCACTGCGACATGCTGCGACTGCAACATGACAGTCGCAAAAAAATCCATCTTGCACTCGCAGCATAGACTTATAGACTTCAATTATAAAAACTGTCGCGCGACAAGACAACTGTCGTCGTGTAGTTGCGTGACTTATTGTCGCACGACACATGTCACCGTGTAGCCCTAGCCTTAGTCTACCAGTTTTACCTAAAGTTGTCCTTTAAAGGACATCTATCAGCAGATGTGTACCTATGACACTGGCTGACCTGTTACATGTGCTCTTGGCAGCTGAAGACATCCATTTTGGTCCCATGTTCATGTGTCCACATTGCTGAGAAAAATGTTGTTTAATATGCAAATTAACCTCTAGGAGCAATGGGGGCGTTGCCATTACACCTAGAGGCTCCATTTGTTGCTATAAAATAAATCTCTTCTAGGCTTCATTCAAAGCACCGTTCTGAGATCCGTCAGGTTGCTAAGTGCCGGATCCTCTACTTCATCGCCGGATCCCCACTGACTGCAATGTGGTCCAGTGGTGATCCGTTCGATTGCCGGCATAAATGTCGGGTTTTAACCGGACAAAGATCGTTGCATGCACAGGATCAGGCTGCCAGTTCTCCAAAACGGACATGTGAACGCAGCCGACGCCCAATCCCCTGAGACTACAGAAGACGAGGGAGTCTTATGTGGAAGATTCTGCAGTAAGTAACTCCTCTGGAGCCAGCGTCTCTCCTTTAGGCTACATTCACACGACCGCAGGTGTTTTGCGGTCAGCAAACTGCAGATCCGCAAAACATGGATACCGGCCACGTGCGTTCCGCATTTTGCAGACCATACATGGCCGGCGCTATATAGATAGAAAATGCCTATTCTTATCCACGATACTATGTAACTTTGTGCTGTCTGCATCTTTTGAAAGGAATGGGTCTGCACCTTTTCTGCAAAATTGCAGAAGGGATGCTACCTAGAATTAGGGCCTTGTGAATGCGCCCTTATACTCATGTAATATCTGATTTTTAGTGTAATTTGTCAGCAGGAGCTTTCGATAGGGTTGGGGTGGTTTCAACAATGATAAATTTAGACTTTAATAGCGCGCACAGTGATGCGATGTCCCTCACACCCAGACACTGGCAGGTCACACACCCAGCCTAATATTAGCTCTGTCAGGGACGTATCCTGCCTCTCGTGATGAAGGGCGGTGTAGGTACGGCCAGAGGCGCCTTTCCCGTGTCACCACAGCTCAAAATATTTTAACTTATAAAGGGCGACATAAGTCCTGGGAGAGGAATAAACAGCAGGTCACCAATGAAACGAGGAAGGAAACACACACAATAGTATGGGAAACTCGCCACCTAATTATTAACCTTCGTTCCGAATAACTAAAGTCTGCACCGCCATTTACCGTCAAGGCTGAAGTCGGAAAATAACTTCCCTGTAATCCAATAAGAATAACATACCGCTGCGCACGATCCATTTAAATCCCCCTGAAAGGATCATCTGGGACTTACATACTGATGATCTATCCTCAGGGTAGATCATCAACGATCTCCCGAAACCCTCCCGATCAGCTGAGGCCTCATCATTACTATTAGTGTTGACCGAAGTGCATCATCCGAAGTCGCTTCGTTCAAAACTTCAGAATAATACCGTACGGAGATCTGTCTCCGTACAGTATTAGAATGTATGGGCTCCAATGAGCCAAAGTTCGTTATTCACGAAGTCGCACGTGACTTCATTGAACAACTTCTGTAGTTGATTTTTACAGTGGAAAATCACTCAGCTTTGAGGCAATAGCACAGATTTGGTGCAAAAAAATTGATGTTCCTTTTAGGGTGCATTCAGACGACCGTATTTCTGGGTCAGCATCCGATCCGCAATTTTGCGGAACAGGTGCGGATCCATTCACTTCAGTGGGGCTGCAAAAGTAGTTCCATTCCTCGGCCCCACAAAAAATATAGAGCAGGGATCAGCACTCCAGCTGTTGTGAAACTACAATTCCCAGCATGCTCCATTCATTTCAATGTGAATTCTTAGAAGAGCAAAGCAAGTATGCATGGTGGGAGTTGTAGTTTCCCAACAGCTGGAGTGCCGGAGGATGGCCTAACCATAGCATGTCCTTGTCCGCAATCACAGAAAAGAATAGGCATTTCTATATAGGGCTGGCCCTGTGTGTTCCGCAAAATGCGGAACACACACGGGCGATATCCATGTTTTGCGGATGCGCAATTTGTGGACCACAAAACAATTACCGTCATCTGAATGTAGCCCAAAAAGGAGTGGAGTTTGTGCCAATTTACATTAAAGAGACATTTCTGTGAGATTTCCACCCAATATGAGGGTATGGTTACATTATATGTACAATGTTATATATACGGCGTAAAATATTTCAATAATACAACTACAACCTCGCCAGGGATCTTATGACGCTAAAATAGCCCCTCCCCTCTCCTGATAGGTCTATTTCAATAAATACTTGTATTCCACATTAAATTACAATTCTGAAGGATCTATTCTTATGAGTCTATGCTGTGCCATTCCTCTACTATTCCTACTAGAAGTGTATAACTGAGTGTTACTAGTTGGGGTGTGTCCCCCTGCATGGTGTGACACTATCCAATCAATGCTGCCAGTGTCAGACTACAGGAACCCCCCCCCCCACTGGATAAACTCATTTATACATTTCTAAGAGGAATATCAGAGGAATGGCTTAGCAGAAAGGCAAAAGAAAATAGGGCTCCAGAATTGTTATTGCTTAGAGAATGCAAGTAGTTCTTAAAACAGACATGCCTGCGATGATAAATGTATATCAGTGAACGACCTAAAATACACACAGGGCGGATTTCTGCCCACACCTGTCCGCCTGTTTTTATCACAGCTCTCTATATAATCACGGCTATTTTCGCACCGGGCTGGAAGAGTTACAAAAAACATTAGCAATGCCAAGAGCTGTCAAAATAAACTTCCTTTCCTGTCATGTCCACAGTCTGATTGCCGATTTTACGTGTCCTTCCTTCACATTTCCTCCACAAGAACAGAGAGGAAAAATAAACATAAAACACAGTTATTTATGCCGATGACACCAGGATGAAGGGAACCAAGATAAAACTGGCCATGTTCCTAGGTTCAAAGAGAAAGGCAATGCCGGACAGATTGGACATTACCTGTGTGGGCATGCTGAATCTTGCAGTTGGGAGCTACGTGTTTCCACACACAGAATGACTTCAATGATCAGTCATAGGTCTATTTCACATCTGCGCTAAAACAGATCAGGCAGGCTGTTCTGGCCGAATCCGTGAATACCGGGTGCTACAATGCGCTGCCTAGATACAGTCCTGCCCCATTCACTATAATTGGGACCGGCAGAGAATCTGCCACTACCCGGCAAATATGCTGAGAAGCAGGCGGATAAAAACAGCTGCATGCAGCAGTATTTGTCCTGCCGATCCTCAGCATACTTGCCTGGGTGCGTCAGGATCTCCGCCGGTCTGCATTACAGAGAATGGGGCCAGATGATATCTACACAGCGCAAGTTAGCACACAGTATTTAAGGATCCAGATCTGCATAACGCAAATGTGAAACAACCCAAACTTCAGTATATTTATGAAACACTTTTGGAGTATGTGGAGCCGTTAAGGGTAAACATCCATGGGGCTGGCAATGGCCGCAAGAAGCACTCCCACAAAAGTTTTATTCTCTGACCTGTTTAAAAGGTATGGAATGCAATCTGTAGTGAAAGTAATCTTCTTACCAGTGACTGTATTTGTGAGTTATCCCCTCCCTTCTGATCTTCAGCTGCATCATGTGACAAACACTCTCCAACTGACATAAGACAGGAAATCAGTTACTTCTCTATTCATTCCCGACATTGAGGCTCCCATAGAATTAAATAGAGAAATTGGCTTCCTGTCCACACAGAAGATGCTGGGTTATTTGCAAAGTCAGACTGCTGGTCACATGACACAGCTGAGGATTAGAAGGGAGGTTATAACTCACAAATACAGTCACTGATAAGAAAATGACCCTAACAGGTCAGAGAATAAAAAGTTTTGTGGAGTGCTTCTGTGAAGTAAGTCACCTGACATAGCAGAATAGATAGAGGATGAAATTCTGCAAAAAAAACAAAAACAAAACAAAAAAGGTAGCAACTAAAAACATGGACCTTAATACAGGGTATTTTGGGGAGGACACGGGAAGATTTATCATCTCCCTGTGCTTCTTTCTTGGTGTAAAAAAAGTAGCATACTTTGTGTTTGCAACTTCTTGAATACCACTTACTTAAAGTTTTGTCGCAAGTGGTTTTTCTGTACCGCCCTCCCCACTTTCTGAAAAAGGGACGTGGTTGCGGAGTGGGCGAGGCTAACGGATCTCCCACATTTATATTCATTTGCTCTTGTCTTCAGGCGCAAATGAAGACTGATATCTATGGCAGCTCAGAACTCAAATTCCAGCATACTGACAGTCGCATCCTCTGGCAGTACAGGAAATTTCAAAGACAACTCCAGTCTTTGATAAATCTCCCCCATAGAGTTTATAAATCCCCCGTAATGCCACATCTTTAATATGGGATTCGGTTTTGGACCCAGCTTACTTTATAAGAAGAGCTAGAAAATGTTCAGAGGCAGGCGACCACATAATTAAATGGAGTGGAAGGTCTCTCGATAATGAGAGGTAGATAATGATAGACTCCTTAGAAGTGGTCACATTTACATGTATAAATACATATGGGGTCAATAAAGAGAACTGGCACAGGATTTATTGTTTTAAGGACTTTACATCAATATAGGGAAGGATTCTTTATAGTTAGAGCAGTCAAATTATGGAAATTGTGTAAATGATGTCCTACCTCAAGAGGTACTAATGGCAGGCACTATGTCAGCATATAAAGAAGGGCTGGACACTTAGGGTTATAATTAACCTAAATATGAAGTTGAGTAATTGAGAAAGGTTAAGCTTTATGGACTTGTGTCTATTTTCAACCTTTGCAACGATAATTATGGTACATTTAGAGTTCCCTGCATCCCTGCCTCAATCTGGCCCCATTTGAAGCTCCTTTAGAACCATTAAAGAAGAACTCCAGCAAAAAATGTTATTCTCTGACCTGTTAGAAAGGTGCATGATATAATCTGTAGTGAATGTCATTTTCTTAACAGAGGCTGAAATTGAGAGTTTCCACTCTCTTCTTATTGTAGCTGGGTCATGTGACCAACTCCCTGACCTCCAACTGACCCAGGACAGAAAGCCAGTCACTTCTCTATTCATTCCTATGAGACTCAGAGTGAGGCTCCCATAGGAATGCATAGAAAATTAGACTTCCTGTCCACACATAAGGTGCTGTGTGAGTTGGTGGGTCTAATTCCTAGTCACATGACACAGATAAGAAACTTCAGGATGATATAACTCAAAAATTCAGCTACTGGTAAGAAAATGCCATTCACTACAGATTACATCATGTACATTTCTAGCAGGACATGGAATAAAAAATTTTGCGGGAGTTCTTCTTTAAAGGGAACCTGTCACCCAAAAAACTCCTCCCAAGCTGCCAGCATTACCTTAAAGCAGCCAGCAGTTTTTTTCCAAAGATCCTTTTCTTCCTCCGGCCAGATGCACCAAAATTTTGAAAAATAAACTTTAATCCCCTGCATGTGCTGTGTAACAGCAGAGTCTTAAGTCAAGGGAGCAGCAGCCTCCTCGCTTCGAGTCAGCATAACCACGCCCCCTTTCCCTGCCCCTTTGCCTCTGATTGATAGCCGATAGCTTTCGGCTGTTCAGCAAAGCCAGCATAAGACTCACTCTTGCGCCTGACATCTCTGTTCTCGCACCTCTACTCCAGTGAACATCTCCCAGAAGCCTGCAAAAGCCAGCGCGCACATACGCGGGAATAGAGATGCGCGAGACTTCGGCAGGCTTTTCTGAACGGCTGAAAACTATCGGCTGTCAATCAAAGGTGAAAGGGGGCGTGGTTATGCTGACTCGAAGCGAGGAGGCCGCTGCCCCCTTGACTTCAGACTCTGCTGTTACACAGCACATGCAGGGGATTAAAGTTTATTTTTCAAGATTTTGCTGCATCTGGCCGGAGGAAGAAAAGGATCTTTAGAAACAAACTGCTGGCTGCTTTCAGGTAATGCTGGCAGCTTGGGAGGCGTTCTTTAGGTGACAGGTTCCCTTTAAGTTGCCAAAAGCTATTCTTTCTTCCACATGAGCTGTGCGGCTGCTAAAACGGCAGCTAGAGGTTTCCACCCAGGAGCCGGGGTGTATAAGCTACACAGTAATATGGGAGGAAGGTTAGGCCATACCCTCGATTAGAAGCTAAAACGGCAGCTAAATTTCATCAGGTTTTCCAGGAACATGTCAACAACCATAAAGCACTTATTCATGGAAAAATCAACTTATGTGGTACTGCCAAGATGCTACTATTTCATTTATAGATCCATTAATATATTAAATAAGACATCTACTGCTAGCACCATCTGCAACCTATATGTTTAAAGTTATAATGCCTAGTGATAGCGAGAATATTGTGCTATTGTGCACCTTCAGTGCCATGTGTAAAGAGGACCACCAGACATAGATCTGCATTCCAGCTTACGGCTCGTCTTCAGCTTTCTTGAATGATGCTCCACAGGGAACAGCAGCTACTTTGTCCTAGCTATCACTGCATCACACATGTGGACACCTACTGATAATATTCTATAGGTCTTCTATGGAGGAGATAAAGGCTTTACGCCAGAAAAAAATGGCCTTTTTTGGCACAAGCATCATTTGTGCAAACATTTGCAACTTGCTGTTCCCTGCTCCTTATGCCGCTTTCCCCAAAAGTGGGTGGGGTGTGGGTGACAACTAGAAAGAGGGCGTGGCTACCGGCACCTGACAAATTTACTATAATTTACGCCAGAAACCGATGTAAATCACAGCTCAAGTCTATGCAACCTCCCAGCTTTATAAAGATATAAAATACATTTCCCAAAAAATTTCAGATCTCTGTGTTGGCCGGAATATGAACTTTTTAAATGACCCTCATACAGTACAATAAATGACCTGGAAAAAAAAGAAAGAACATCCTTATATAGAGGAACAGCCACTCACACATCTGGTACTATATGGACTATTTCCTAGGAATCACTTTATTGAGGCAATCCAGGAGGCCTGGTGTCTTATGAATGGACATGATATGCCTAGCCAGGAAATGCCTCAACGTGAGAAGAAAAAGTATGTCCATCCTGGACTGCTGATCACAGCCTGCTCAGAGACTATACCACTTCAATGCTCCCGGACACCGTCTAATGATTGAGGCAACTATTAGGAAGGACTGTTCCTAGGAACGCTCCTGATAATCGCCCTGTGTAAAGGTGTCAATCATTCATCGGCTGAAGGAATCACTATAGTGTTCTCCCAAATGCCTCACCTTCAGAAGTGAAAGTATGTCCATCCTGTACTGCTGATCACAGCCTGCTCAGAGACTATACCACTTTAATGCCCCCAGATACAGTCCAATGATCAGGAAAATTATTAGGAAGGACTGTTCCTAGGAACATTCACTCCCGATAATTGCCCTGTGTAAAGGTGTCATCGATTGTTCACCGGCTGTAGAAATCACTTAAAGGGGTTGTCCGAGTTATTTTTTTGTTCTTTATATGTTTCTAACTTGTCAGGTATAACAACTTTCCCATATACTTTGTGTTTCTAAAGCTGCTGGTTTCTCAGAGTTGACTGAGGGTCACATGACCTGTGATGTCACCTTATCTCTCCGCTCTGTGATGTTTCATTGACAACGCTTAAGAGTTCAGATAACAGTCTGTACACGAGACGTCACTGGCCACGCCCCCTTTATTTGCCGGGCTGCTATCTGCTCTCTCCCTGGTTTCCTTCAGATAAAACATTAACCCCTTCAGCCAGAACACACTGAGGGCTCAAGGCTTTACAACAAACAGTAGCTGCAGCAGTGAGGAGACAAATGCTGGGCACAAGAGCTGTAGAGGAATTGTATTGTACAAGAACAGGTAGGGAGAAATTTCTGTATGTATTAGCAGTGTCATTGTACAGCTGGGACTTGTAGTCCTACACATACAACATGCTGCTGAGTATTCCAGCAGGCAGACATGTTACTCAGCACTTGTATTCATTTCCTTTGCAGAGAGGGGGGGAGAAGGGGGAGGGGCTGAGATTGTTGTTATTGCATGTAAACAAAGACCAGAAGAGAACCAGGGAAATTAGGAAATATGGATTTTTTTTGCCTAAAACTTGCTTAACTTAGTTATATATTGCTGCCCATCAGATTTACAGTGCTATATATTTTTTGTCATAACTCAGACAACCCCTTTAAGTAGTCTCCCAAATAATAATTTCTGGGCAGCAGATTGTGCTGTCTAAACAGTGATCTGCTGCTCAGAAGCAATGACTCTCTATAGGGACGTGCGATCGCATCAGTGAACCCTCGTTCGAATACAGCAGAGGTGATTGCTTTATGTAAATGCAGCTCTCACCTCCTCCGATAAGCAGGCAGTTTATTGGGAACAAATGATTCCCGATAATTGCCTGCTGTATCAACCCATGTAAAGAAGCCTTTAGACACAGAGATTATATGAGATCTACAATCTATGCTAGGTTATTTTTTAACATTATGAAGACTGCAACCTCTTCCCACACGGGGAAACATTTAGGTCATGTGTGACTTGTGAAATGATAACTCCTTCATGATAAGAGTTACTCAGAAGGTCATAAATATTATAAAAACAATCAATAACCATGTAACGAGCAGGATTTATGGGACTTTTCTTCCCATGAGATCACAATATTGCATAATCTAAATAAAGCATTATTAGACAACCACGGCACTGACAAACCACGGCCAACTCACAAACTGCCAACAAACCCTAAAAGCAAACAAATCTAGTCATAAATTGTATGAACTAAAGTAATCAGTTCTTCTACAGTTTACAGTTTTGGACGTTTGGTGTAAGATACCTTAAAGGGAACCTGTTGCCAGAACGGCACTATTGAGCTAATCTCGTGCACACTGGTCACGCTGCCACGCTTCCTAAGCTGGTTTGCTTGAAGTTTAAGCCATCTAATTCAAGTGGCAACAATTCCGCACCTACTGTTAGTATACAATTCTGCATAAGATTTCATCAACCTTACTTCCCTTAATGAACTGGCCAGATAGGAGATCGAAAAACTTAAGGATGTATTACACAGCCCGATGTGGCAGAATATTGTCGGGAGGGAAGCGCTGTTAGATAGCGGAGGAGACTGCAGCTATTACATGCAGCGATCTCCTCCGCAACATGGGGAGGAGTGATCACTGTCATCACTCATGCTGTATAGCAGTTTGGCGGCAGCAGATCCTTATTAGAAACCACGATCCGCCACCTGCAGGTAATTTTTTTACCATTTTTTAACTATAATTTTTAAGACCTTTTTTACTATAATTTTTTAGCACGTCAAAAGATTTAGATTGCCCCATGATCAAGCGTTTGCTTGTTCGTCGGGCATCCGGCAGAAGTATTACACTACAAGATGAACGCTCATTAGCAATTATCTGCTGAAAAATCGGCAGTGTAATACAGGCTTTACTGTTTCTAACACCACAATTACAATAAACAAGTCATTCTTGGATTTGCAGGTCAATAGAAGTTGAAAAGTTGGAAGGTGTTTCAGCTTGGTTGACACATACAAGCTTCAAAAGGAAGTTTGGTTTTAAATTAAGCATATCACCACGTGTGCCGTGAAACGTGACCACACGTGGTCAAATAGCGGTTTCGGTGCAATGTGGATGGGGCTGCTCCGTTTGGTGCACCATCGATATGCCCAGGCTTCTCCCTCTTGTTTGACAGAGCTAGTAGAGGGAAAGTAAGGTGCACTGAACAGTGCAACTCCGCCCACTGTGCACCAAGAACATTATTTGCATAAAAATAAAAAGAAGCTTTTCTCAGGAATAGAGGGCCAGATTTTCACAAGAAAGGTATGGTTACAATTCGGGGAATCCGCCCTACATGGCGGTATGCTTACTATGAAACTGATTTTGGAGGTGACACAATAAGTAATAAACAGTAATAAAACAGCAGCTAGACTTTTTATTATATATATATATATATATATATATATACACTCACCGGCCACTTTATTAGGTACACCATGCTAGTAACGGGTTGGACCCCCTTTTGCCTTCAGAACTGCCTCAATTCTTCGTGGCATAGATTCAACAAGGTGCTGGAAGCATTCCTCAGAGATTTTGGTCCATATTGACATGATGGCATCACACAGTTGCCGCAGATTTGTCGGCTGCACATCCATGATGCGAATCTCCCTTTCCACCACATCCCAAAGATGCTCTATTGGATTGAGATCTGGTGACTGTGGAGGCCATTTGAGTACAGTGAACTCATTGTCATGTTCAAGAAACCAGTCTGAGATGATTCCAGCTTTATGACATGGCGCATTATCCTGCTGAAAGTAGCCATCAGATGTTGGGTACATTGTGGTCATAAAGGGATGGACATGGTCAGCAACAATACTCAGGTAGGCTGTGGCGTTGCAACAATGCTCAATTGGTACCAAGGGGCCCAAAGAGTGCCAAGAAAATATTCCCCACACCATGACACCACCACCACCAGCTTGAACCGTTGATACAAGGCAGGATGGATCCATGCTTTCATGTTGTTGACGCCAAATTCTGACCCTACCATCCGAATGTCGCAGCAGAAATCGAGACTCATCAGACCAGGCAACGTTTTTCCAATCTTCTACTGTCCAATTTCGATGAGCTTGTGCAAATTGTAGCCTCAGTTTCCTGTTCTTAGCTGAAAGGAGTGGCACCTGGTGTGATCTTCTGCTGCTGTAGCCCATCTGCCTCAAAGTTTGACATACTGTGCGTTCAGAGATGCTCTTCTGCCTACCTTGGTTGTAACGGGTGGCAATTTGAGTCACTGTTGCCTTCTATCAGCTCGAACCAGTCTGCCCATTCTCCTCTGACCTCTGGCATCAACAAGGCATTTCCGCCCACAGAACTGCCGCTCACTGGATGTTTTTTCTTTTTCGGACCATTCTCTGTAAACCCTAGAGATGGTTGTGCGTGAAAATCCCAGTAGATCAGCAGTTTCTGAAATACTCAGACCAGCCCTTCTGGCACCAACAACCATGCCACGTTCAAAGGCACTCAAATCACCTTTCTTCCCCATACTGATGCTCGGTTTGAACTGCAGGAGATTGTCTTGACCATGTCTACATGCCTAAATGCACTGAGTTGCCGCCATGTGATTGGCTGATTAAAAAATTAAGTGTTAACGAGCAGTTGGACAGGTGTACCTAATAAAGTGGCCGGTGAGTGTATATATACACATAAAATTATGTTTTTTAAGAAAGAATGAGGACACTGTAACAAGAAGTGAGCACTAACAGCAGTGAGGTCCTAGAATAATTTCCGGCCGGGCACCGCATAGGGACGAACTGGCTCCCATCTTACACACAACCAATTGTTCAGAACACATATAATGGACTATAATCTTCGGTGATGTCATGGCCTTTCGTAATATACTGACAAGCAACAAAACAGCACGCTCAACCCACACTAGGAATGCAGACAGATTGTAGCCGTTTTCAAGTAATTTATTCCATTACAACAAAAGGAAAGCCTGAATCACCCTTCTATGCGCTTGTATGAGTATAATAACACAATAAGTGACATTTGCTGAATTATACAAGTCTGTCAGGTCCATGAGGTAGTGCTTAAATCCATATCTAACAACCCAAGACATATATGTGAATGACTGCGTTCAAGTGCATCTAAACTTATTCAGAAGTATATGTTACAGGAAATGCATGAAATATAAAATGCAAACGCCTAAAGTATTCAGGCAAAGCGTGAAACGCTTAAAGGGGTTGCCCACTTTCTGGCTACTTGTGACCAATATGTGTATATTGTGACTAATAAAGCCTAATATATGGGTGACTAATAAAGCCCTTGTTAAAATTCTGCTCCATTTTCTATATTTCATAAGATATGCCCCGTTGTTGTGCTTTCCACACAGAGGTCCTGTCCATAAAATGGCTGCTGATGGAGGGTCATGTGACCAGGCAAATCACCTCCACGTGATGTCTCCTCCATTCAAACACATTGAACCTGCACTTAAACAGAACAAGTGCAGATAGCAGATGCAGTGTATTCGAATGGAGGAGACATCACATGCAGGGGATCTGTCTGGTCACATGACCCTCCATCAGCAGCCATTTTATGGACAGGACCTCTGTGTGGACAGCATGAAAGACTTCGCCAACAAGGGGGCATAGCTTATGAAAAAAAAAACAAAGGGTATATTAGTAAGTGCCATATAATCATCTTACAAACACACTGGTCAACAGTAACCAGAAAGTGGACAACTCCTTTAATATTTCAGACATTTTGAAATGTATATAATAATACAATCAGAATAATGCATTATTATCCCATACACAAAGTTCCCTCAGAATCCGAAAAATGGCCATCTGATTAATGATTGGTCAGAGAATCTGTTGGTGTAAATGCACCCTTAGATACTGGCAAAGGCATCAGAAAAATGGTACTAGGACCGGATCAATGCTAGGACCCTATCTGGGTAAGAAACATTTGGGATCATTTATCAAACTGGTGTAAAGTAGATCTGGCTTAGTTGCCCACAGCAACCAATCAGATTCCACTTTTCATTTTCCAAAGGAGCTGTGAAAGGAGGAATCTGATTGGTTGCTATGGGCAACTAAGCTAGTTCTACTTTACACCAGTTTGATAAATGACCCCAATTGTCCCTACTGCCCATTCATTCAGTTACTTACAGAGCATATAGGCAGGGAGAACCCTACTGTGTAGAGTACAGTGGAGGTGACGGTACTGTCATGGAATGGATACTTGATGCTCTCGTCATTACAGAAAAAACCTCTCTGATACGGCTTTTTTGTGATCAACTTTAAAACGCCCAACGGTAAGCCAGCTGTTGGGGGAATGGAGAGAACAAAAACAGTAAGAAGTCTGGTTCACCAGAGTGTCCGTTAATAGATAGAAAATGGTGACCAATGCAGTGCCAAGGCAGGAAAATCATGCAAGTGGGAGGAGAGGTCAATAAAAAAAAATTCAAGGCATTTCTAAATTGAGTTTTTAGGGTATTTATTTCCCAAATACTAGACCTTAGGTCTGTATTAATTAATCACTATATATGCAAGGAGGAAACTGGATAACACTCAGGATTCACCTGTAGATAGTAAGTACTTACCTGACAGATCCTGCACCGCCTCCCTGGTTCTTCTGGCCAGAATCTGTTTACCTGGCTGCAGTGGTGACATCTCGTCAACAACACGTGACCACTGCAGCCAATCACAGGCCTCTTTCGGTGCATCGCTGAGGCCAGTGACTGGGTGCAGCAGTCGACTTGATGTTACAGCTGCTGCCTGGGCAAATAGAGCCTGTATGGGATACAGCGGTACGGGATCTGTCAGGTAAGTACTTACCAGTCCTTTCAGGCAGATCCAGAGTCCAAAAAACGGACAAATCTCTTTAAATTAGGCCTTACACTGTACAGCTGCCAAAGGGAAATGACGAAAAAGTAAACCAGTAAATAAAGGCTGGCATTAAATAGGAGAATATTATTTCCTAAAATTGTGAAATAAAGCTTTGTTCACATCTGCATTCGAGGCTCTTTAGGGGCCCAGAAAAAAAGAGCCCAGAACGGTATACAGCTGATCTGGCTCTTCCATTGTTCCGCTCCTATTGTTGAAGTCAGACGTTCCCTTTTGGCTGGGGGCCCTATGTGCTCTTCCTTATGGCGTCTGGTTACTGTTAGAAGGTCTCTGCATTGACAATGAAATTGTTATAATCTATTAACAATTTCATTTTAACAATATCAATTTAACGATGCACAGAACCGTTTTTTCTGTGCGCATCTGATCTATTAATTTCAATGGGGCCCCAAAAGACGTGGACAGCATACCATGTGCGGTCCACATCCGAAGGTCCTTTCCACGGCCCTGCAAAAAAGATAGAACCTGCCCTATTCTTGGACATTTCTACAGGTGGCATGCACATAGCCAGGATCTGTGTTTTGCGGAACCGCAATTCGCAGACCGCAAGACGGATGTGTTCGTGTGCAGGCAGCATAATTCTCATAGGGTTAAGGCTGAAGTGAAAATATAACAGAATGAACCTTGAATTTTTTTATTCAAATATAATGTTAAATGTAAACGCTATCGGGATGGGGGTTGGGGGGGTGATGATGTTGTACTCGGGTGACAAGCATCAGTGAGAAGGTCTAAATAAAAAACACATGCAAAGCCAGAGGGGTTATGTTCAGACCCTAAACAGGGGGAAAAAGGGAAAAGCAGAAACACAAATGGGCTGAGAATACCGGGAAGTTATGTTTTAGTGAAAGAGACAAGCTTTACATACGCTTGCATATTTTACCTTAAAGTCTCATCCAAACAACCAAATTTTTTTATCCATCTGCTATATTTTTTGTGGAGAGCACACTGACCTGTTCATTTCTATGGATTCAGGCACACAGCTGCATTTTTTTGCGGATCCATGTGGCTGTTCCGCAAATTACAGATCAGTTCCTATTGTTGTCCATCATTGCTGTCGAGGATAGCATCTGATTGGTTGTGATGCCGGGGGACTCGGACCCCTACTGATCGGACGCTGATGACCTATATTTAGGCTCAATCAATATTTTCATGATGTTATCAAGCAGCACATCTCTACCACAATGTAATCCATTCTCTTTGGTCTTATAGGGGCATTTCCATTTCAGACATTGATGGCATAGCTCTAGGAGACCCCCGAAGTGAAGGAGAGCACAACACACAAGTGTGACCACCCTACAGTCACTGTATGGGAGCTCCAAAAATACAGAGCACTTACTGCATGAGCGGTGCGCTCTCCATTAACCGTTATAGGACTTCCAAAAATAAGACAGCATGCTTGCTCGGCTATTTTCGTAACTCCCATGCGTGATGTACTCTCCTTCACTTCAGGGACCCTTACTGGAGATGGGAGAGGATCCCATAGGCAGGTCCTGATGTCATATTCTACAGATATACCATCAATGGCTCAGATGGGCAAACCCCTTTAAATTTCAGTATCGATAGTCTAATCCCATCAGATTTTTATTACTGTAAGGTAGGGCTGGGCGATTAATCAAATTAATTTGCCAACTGAAAGCCTCAAGATTTTATTTTTTAAGAAAATCGTGAATTCGATTTTCCTAAAATGGCGCCCGCCAGATAAAATAAAAAAAAATCTCTCACCTGTCCTGCACTCCTCTTCTTCTCCGGGGCCGCGCTGCACTATCCTGACCGCGTACAGCGTCAGGACGTAGTGCGCGCACTCTGGCCTGAAGCTGCACGCAGTCATGTGACAGTGCAGCGCTGGGAGAAGAAGACTGAGGAGCGCCGGACCTGGAGTGGAGCCGCGGCGCACGATAGGTAAGGGATTTTTTTTATTATATTCTTATGGTGGCCTAGTGGGCTGTTCTGAGGGCTGAAGGGGGCACTACTGTGGGCTAATCTGAGGTCTCAAGGGGGCACTACTGTGGGCTGATCTGAGGTCTCAATGGGTCCCTAATGTGGGCTGATCTAAGGTCTGATGGGGCACAATGGGCTGATCTGAGGTCTGATGGGGCACAATGGGCTGATCTGAGGTCTGATGGGGGTATAGTGGGCTGATGTGAGGTCTGATGGGGTATAGTGGGCTGATGTGAGGTCTGATGAGGGCACAGTGGGCTGATGTGAGGTCTGATGGGGGTATAGTGGGCTGATGTGAGGTCTGATTAGGGCACAGTGGGCTGATGTGAGGTCTGGTGGGGGCACAGTGGGCTGATGTGAGGTCTGATGGGGCACAGTAGGCTTTTTTTAGATTTTTAATAACATAAGAAAATCGAGATTTAAATCGTGAATCGTCCAAAATTTAAAAAAAAAAAAAAATTTGAGATTTTTTTTTGGCCATATCACCCAGCTCTACTGTAAGGGCTTATTTAACCACTGGTATGTACAGTATAATGTACATTTGCTAACCAGGAGTCAAGGGTAACACTAATGTTTCTGGTGTTATTATCAATGCTGATATTTACCAGACTTCATGCAATCAGAATCTAAACACCATTACCCGCAGCACTGGTTCCATGTCACGGAGGCACGGCTGGCACATTACATTTTGGAGCATTTCCCCTGATGCTCATTAACACCGCAGCCGTGTATTTAGACGTGAAGCAGAACATGTCCAGAATACATATGAAACACTGAAGACGTTTCTGTCAGCTACTGTTAAACAGACCTTTCTCAGAAGAGCTAATATTTATAAGAAGCAATGTGCCGGGAACCTCTTGGGAAAATGTGCATAAATTATAACCCTGAGTCTTGGGATTCTAACTCAACCAATGCAAGATACACAAGCACAGTAGTCAATGCAACTTTTTACTAACTTATTTGCTTGAGGTTTCTGTCATACAAAGGTTTTTGGTGGTATTTTTCTGCACTTCTGCATTTTTAGTTTCTTTTTTAAAAAATTTTTTGTGGTAAATACTCCAGTCCAGATGTTCGCTAAAGGTCTATAGAAAATATGAAACACAGGATATACAAGCGTTTTTCTGCTACTGCCAATTTTGTTTATTAGATGGCATTTTTGCTTTTCTGCCTTATTTTCCCAAAACAGAGCATGCCATATGTTTTACTGACACAGAGCTCCAAATCCCTTGCTTAACTTCACACATGATTGAACCGAGTTGCTGGATACAATTATGGCAGCCTGCAGCCACCACTAGGGGGAGCTTACTGAAGACACATCCCTTATTGAGATCAATGCTGCATAAATAGGTCTTAACTAAAGAACGACTGGTATTCACAACCCGTCTCTGAGGATCTGATGGACATTCCCATCAAGATGATGTTCCTAACTGAAGTCACAGACACTGTCTCTGCTGCCTGCTGATGGCTCTCGTTAGGGAGGAGGAGGCTGTGTAAATATCGCTGTTAGGGGTAATTATATTTACCGATCGTGCTGATAATGTTATGACAGCGCAACTGATGAGGATCTGCAATAAACAATATGGCGATTGTCTATAGATCTTCCTCTTCATCCACACTGGCCAATTATCCAACAGCTTGGAAACGTCCTTTGGCCGCAGGTTCCCTGCCAGCCCATAAGCAGTTCAAGGGCTGTTCCCCATTTGCAAATATTAAGCTGCTATAAATGGCAAAGTATAGTTTGCAGATGGGAATGGAGGGCAAATAAGAGGAGTCTGAAATTCCCATGTCTGATCCTTATGTTTGCAGATTGTCCACTTTTTTGGAGTGATTCAGTTAGTCAGGAGTCTTATGCTAAGGAGCTGCTATTTCTGCAGGTCCTTATGAAATAAAATGTTAATACATATACTGTAATGTAATGTCATAACATGTGGTTTACTAAATACATTGTCACAGATGTGTGGTTTTTATGCAGTCACAGCTGCACATGAAGAAGGAAGCTGTTGGCCAGACATTCACACCACTGTGTACGGCTTTCCAGAATGTGGCTGCATGAACATCTTCTTCATGCAAAGCTTCATGGATGGTCAACTGTGAAACTCGCCACATTTGTTACTCAACAGTGTGTTAAACGCTGAGTGTTAGCCAATGTGGCCACCATGACAGCTCCTGCAGGGTCAGAAGCATATATATATATATATATATAACCTATTTAACACAGGGCCATATGTTTTGAACTAAAAGCTTGACCAAATGCCATCACAAAATCTTACTTTTGAGAAACAGTTTGCCTGCTGGCAGGAACCGTTCCCGCCTTGGCACAAAGCGCACGTTCCTTGGATGGACTGTTAATACAGAAGCTTTACTGAACCGTAAGAAATGGCTAAATACTATTTTGAAGAATATAACAAACTATGGATGTATTTAATAGGAAAAAAATGTTCAAATAAGTTTTCCAGTCAAGTATTGGTCTTTGCAGAATTTCTAGGATGCCTTGCTGCCTCCAAGCTCCAAAAAGTTATCTCTACAGGCTTGAGGCAGTCTCACAACTATGGGCTGGCCAGATGATATCCCAACATGGTGGTAGACAAAAGACAGAGACTGGAACCTGTGCAAACAAGCTGGAAAAAAACTAAAGCTTTAGAATAAAAATATTGGACATTGAAGGGTGAAGACAGGAAGAACAAGGGGCAGCAAAAAATGTCTTGCAGGCCCATTACAACTGTGGCTGTCTTCACTGGACTTCTGTGTGGAAGTTTACAGACGGGGACCAGAAGGGCTTGCATGCACCACTGCAGTCAATGACTGGCCTCAGCAGTCATGTGTCCCCTAGCATGTAACATAAATTAATGATCTGGACTCTTCATTTAGTACTGCACTCATGAGCACTTGGGGGACCTGACAGATTTCCTTTAAAATTAGTGGGTTCCTGGTGCTCCAATAGATCCCATTTCTTCTCCTGACATAGTTTATCAGAATATAGCTTTAAGTATATAGAATGAATTTCAAACTTTTCCACCGAGGTCTAAACTAAAGAAGCTTCTTAAGAGGCCCCACATGTCGAAACTGAAGTTACTGGATTCTTAATGCTTCACGTAACCCGTCACAAGATCAGAGCATTGTGGAAAGTTCACCACCACCCAGTTCTGGAACCCAGCAACAGCTGCTTTCTAGCAAAGCTTAAAATTAGCCACCGACAATCTTGTAGGCTGCAATGTGATATAAGCAAAGTGAAGGCTAGTATTCCCTGACAGGGTCTAAAAGAAGTGAAAAACTTGAATACAGTTATATCCAGTTGTCACAAGACAAATCACAATTGGAATCCAACGCATTGGAGGATGATCTTAGAAGAAAGGTGGACACACAAAAGTGAGAACAGATGATCGCCACCAAGTCTGAGGAAGTGTGAAACCAACTTTACCAAAACGTCTTGAAAAATTTTTAATGTAAACAATCCAACAAATTCCAAAGCTGCCGGGTATACGGTCCCCTTTGAAGGTGTATGGAGTCAGGTACCACAGTTTTATAGCTGATCAAAATGTCCTAAAAAAGGTAGCTGAGACACCTTCTGGCTTCTGTCTTTCAGCATTGCAAGGGATCTGGCTTGTTAGTCTCAACTATACAGCTGTCAACAATTGTCAGCTGCCGAATGCCCTGTGCTAACTACATGAGAGGTGAATGGGGGGGGGGGGGAGGGTTACAAATGATCATAGTAATAATCATTCATTTAAAGGGAGTCTTTCACCTGTTTTTTACCAATACAACTAACAGCAGTGCCCCACAGAAGATTGCAGACACATCCCAGACATACCTGTGTGCACTGTGTGTCTGTATTCCATGTCCAGGAAAAGCACTTTTATTCTGCTGGAAAACAGCTCCCAAGTGCCCAGCTGAAAGTGAAACTAAAAACAGCTTTCTCTCCTGACTCAATTTCTAACAGCTATATCTTCTGATATACTGGATATAATGCTGTGATTTTGGTATCATTTGAAAGCTTGCAATGCCAGCTTTCAAAGAAGGTCAGAACCATTTTTCTATCCCAAGATATGAGCAGCTAAAGCAGCCCTCCCCTCTTCAGTATGGTTTGCTTTGGGCACTTGCAGCAGCAGAGCTGGGCACTTGGGAGCTGTTTTCCTGCAGAATGAAAGTGCTTTTTCTGAAAATGTAATACAGACACACAGTGCACACAGATATGTCTGGGATGTGACATGTAATACAGACACACAGTGCACACAGGTATGTCTGGGATGTGACATGTAATACAGACACACAGTGCACACAGGTATGTCTGGGATGTGACATGTAATACAGACACACAGTGCACACAGGTATGTCTGGGATGTGACATGTAATACACACACACGGTGCACACAGGTATGTCTGGGATGTGACATGTAATACACACACACAGTGCACACAGATATGTCTGGGATGTGACATGTAATACAGACACACAGTGCACACAGATATGTCTGGGATGTGACATGTAATACAGACACACAGTGCACACAGGTATGTCTGGGATGTGACATGTAATACACACAGTGCACACAGGTATGTCTGGGATGTGACATGTAATACAGACACACAGTGCACACAGGTATGTCTGGGATGTGACATGTAATACAGACACACAGTGCACACAGGTATGTCTGGGATGTGACATGTAATACAGACACACAGTGCACACAGGTATGTCTGGGATGTGTCAGCAATCTTCTGTGGGGCACTGCTCTTAGTGATATAGGTGAAAGTGAGGTGAAAGACTTTCTTTAATTTTCACTTTGCATTGGACCATGTGAAAGGCTCTTTAAATGAGCACTGACTCATTATTGGCCCAACACACAATTTATTACAAATGTGAATTAAGGTCACAGTTGGCACAGCTTGTTCCTGTTTTGGAAAAGAAAATATGTCACAATTCCAAAATGTAGATAATGTTGTAATTAAAACCTTTAGCCTACACTCTGTAACACTCATGCATAGTCACAGACACATGCTGAATTAATGACAGTGTTTATGTAGTGCCAGAATAATTCCCCTTTCAGTAGAGCAAAATGATCCACCGCCACAAATATACTATTACATGGATGCTCCATGCATGCTGCTATATGGATGCATGTGTGAAATACACACAAGCCTGTACGAATGAATCTCAGGTGACGCTAGGGAGGCTCGTTCCTGTTGCGGCTTGCTATTGGCAAGCCCCCCCCAATTGCCGCATGTTTTGATCTGCGCAATGGGGAGATGCAGCGATGGCCATGCGAGCATCAGAAGTGATGAGGGTGCAGGTGAACGGGGTAAGTATAACCAGTGTGAGGGGACCAGGCATTTTAGGATGCATTATATGGGTCGGATAACCCCTTTAAGCAATGACTGTACCAACCTATTAAAACCTTGATGCAGTATTCTGGCATCCTTGTTCTGTCAGTGGTCTTCACGGACCATTGGTGGGAAATGCTCCAGAAATTAATTTTCAGCCTAGCAGTGTACGTGGAATACGGATGACAGAGGGCAAAAAAATGGACCAAAAACTCTTTCTTCACAGACATCTTTGCAGATAAATCATTGACCACCTTGTCACGGATGTTATCGTGGACATGGGCGTGTGAATAAAGCCTAAGGGCTTTATAAGAAGTTGCGAATATAAAATGAACAATCGTAATATCGTTCACAAATGAGCAATCTTCAAACTGTGTGATAATTACTAGGGATCATAACTTTGTTCAATTCTCACTGATCTTTCAGCATGCCTAAAAATAATTGTTCATTGAGCGTAGGGCTGGGCGATTAATCAAATTAATTCGATTAATTCGCCCATTGCAAGCCTCACGATTTTATTTTTTAGGAAAATCTTGAATTCGATTTTCCTAAAATGGCGCCAGACATATAAAATAAAAAAAAAATCTCTCACCTGTCCTGCGCCGTGGCTCCGCTCCGGTGTCCGGCAATCCTCTTCTTTTCCGGGGCTGCGCTGCACACTGTCCTGACCGCGTACAGCGTCAGGACGTAGTGCGCGCACTCTGACCTGACGCTGCACGCAGTCAGGTGACAGTGCAGCGCCGGGAGAAGAAGAGAGGTGTCGGACGTGGAGCGGAGCCGCGGCGCAGGACAGGTGAGAGATTTTTTTTATTATTATGATGGGGGCTGCTCTGAGGCCTGGAGGGGGCACTTTGGGCTGCTCTGAGGCCTGGAGGGGGCACTTTGGGCTGCTCTGAGGCCTGGAGGGGGCACAGTGGGCTAATCTGAGGTCTGGAGGGGGCACAGTGGGCTAATCTGAGGTCTGAAGGGGCACAGTGGGCTAATCTGAGGTCTGATGGGGGCACAGTGGGCTAATCTGAGGTCTGATGGGGGTATAGTAGGCTTTTTTAATTTATTTTTTTATATTTTTACTAACATAAGAAAATCGAGATTTAAATCATGAATCGTCCAAAATTTAAAAAAAAAAAAAAAGATTTTTTTTTTGGCCATATCGCCCAGCTCTAATTGAGCGCATATCTGAGCGTGTAATAAGTCGCCACCGGCTCGTTGCAAGATCAAACTGCAGGCGCGATGTTGAGTAGTGGGCGTACCACCTACATGAGCTATAATACATGCACTGACGAACGATTAGCAAGTTATAACGAACGATTGAATTAACGATTTTTAAAAGGACCATTGCTCTGTCCAGTATGACCACTTGCGAACGCTAACGAGTCGCTAACTATTCGGTCGGCAATAGTCATCGGTACGAAATCTACTACTCTAATACAACCCTAAGGCATAGCAAAACACTGGTTCTTTTATACATGGGGCAATGCAGGTTATGTTTGCCCAAGTGTAAATTAAAAAAAGCACCGCCACAGGGGCACTGCTATAATACCAGAATGGAGAAAAAAAACACAAAGACAGCTAAGAAAATAGTGATGAATGCTGTATGTTATCCAGTACAACTGGATGCTCAGTAGCAAGTAGACCATATACAAACACTTAAAAAAGGTGTATTTCCCTATACAAGTGCTTCCCACAGAGCTGGAACCGGCCAGCAATAATATGGCACACCCTTATTGTCCTCGCTGCTTTGGTTTGGTCCCATGCATATATGCCGCCAATGTCCCATATGACTATCACTAGGTAAATTCGTCATTCCAACCACTAGAAAACCTGGCAGGCCACCAATGTGGCCACCATACTGCACCTTCACAGGTTGTCACCCAACATTCCCACAAGCAAACAGAAATTTAAATCTGACAAAAAGACATTTCAAGCACATCTATCTAGTTGTGATTTTTCATCTTATAAGGTTCAAATTCTCATCCTAGTAATGTTTATGGAGAAGCACCAGTCTAGTAACAGTGAATCCCACCCGGTCTATGAACAGTCCTCCATTACAGCTGCTCCTGTTATCTGCAGGCTCTGATTACTGCTTTACTCCGTTCTATATCCAGTTTATACTCTAAGGTCTCTTTTATGCCTCCATTACTCAGCAGATTTCCGTACAGACTGAAGGGCTGCACTGTAAATACCTCATTAGACCGCAGTCACACCTCGGGATATTAGGGGCAGCGTTGCCACAGTACTATTTAGCTTTAAGTGCTGGCAGGCACGACAGCTGCTGTACTCAATCTGACTGGAAAATCTAATAGAGATCACTCCTCAGGAACTTTAAGCAGTTTAACAGGGTGGGACACCCCCATCGTTCAGAATCAGAATATCCTAGCATATGCCATAACATTCTATAATGGTAATACCCCTTTAAATGGTCCTGTCAACCAATAATTTAAAGGGACGCGCTGCCTGTTGGTCCTTGTTAAGTCCAATAGTTGCTACTATTTCTAGAAACTGGTTACGGATCGAAAACAACATGGCTTCAGTGAATTAATGGGGTAGTTGCTTATGGTAACCAATCAGATTGAGATTATTATTTTTTAAAGGGCAACAGAAAAATAAGAGGTTTAAGCTGATTGGCTGATACTCAATTTGATAAATCTTACATGTGCGTAATATATAGTAATATCTGCCATCCGATTAAGAAGTCTGTCACGGAGAACGGACCTCTTTGAAGGGGTTGCCTTGACATGTCCATTTTGATAAATAGTTGTATTCCACATTAAATAATTCTGGAGAATTTTATTTTATTATTTTTTTTAACTCTGCATTGTGTTATTCCTTCTAGAAATTTATGAATACATTGACAACCAGGCGTTACCAGTTGGGGGGGGGGGGGGGTGTCCATATTGTCAAACCCATGTGACAAAAGGAATAGCACTAGCCAGTTGTCAATGAGTCCTTAAAGGGGTTGTCCCACAAAAAATATTCTACAGTTTTCAAACCAGCACCTGGATCTGAAGGAAAAACCTGGACACCACCCGAAGCAAAATGGCCTTCTCCAGAGTTCTGAAGCAACGTATGATATAGTGCTGAATATAGGCAACTATTTATAAATGCTGACAAAATATGTCCGGGTAAGTGATCGTGGACTGCGGAGTCCGTCAGATAACCACACTAACAGAATCAAGAAAATGTGGACAAAGTAGATACTAATAATGTCACTCACAAAAACCATTCCCTGGCATCCGGAGCACGTGGACATATCTGCCTTGTACTGCAAATGATCAGCTGGCTGCGGACTATTACATCTCCAGACAACTCAAAGCAAAGTTTTTAAAATGGGTTGTCCTGGAATTTTTGTAAAGGCTAAGAACACCTTCAGAAGCAATTTATCACTGCATTTTATTCATTTGGAGCTAAATATAATTTTTTGCCAATTGGTCTTTATTAAAAATTTTTAGTGGTTTCTGTTGTACAGCCTATGTTGCTTTCTGTTTTGAAGACTCCGTCAGGCAACTGCTCTTATGACTGTACGTGTAACCCTTATCTCTGAACTCCCGACAGCTCATAAACATTCCCATGCCGGCGTATGTAACCTGGCCTCCTGTAACAACGTCTCACCACAGGTGACCTCTGCAGCCATCAAAGACTGCGCTTGTCACATGGGACAAAACATCACTTTATTGAAAACAATAAAAAAGATATTAACAAAAAAAAACAAAACAAAAAAAAAAACAACAACATCACATAATGTCGGATGTACAGAGGCCAGTGGGACACTAGGTGCGGGAGCCAAGGAAGCAAAAATATAGCATTCTCTTATATCACGCCTCGGCTGTTTTACGCAGGTGACGATTTGGTGTGGATTTTCTACCGCAAAGTTCCCTGCAGAACTACTGCTGACTGTTTCCAATGACATCCAGCAGAATTGTGAATACAGCTCTGCACTCATTGTTAGCCAGATACAAACTGTTAAATGGTCGCTGGGAGCTTTGTCTGTAACTCAAATCACCAGGAAAACTTTTAAAACTGTGTGCCAGAATACAAATAGAAAACTGCAGTTCAATAGGAAAATTCGGGGGGTGACTATTTTCATTTACCATTTTCACGTAAGTTACCATCGTTGCGATCATTTCGATTTGTCAGAGTCGTAATAATAATATAAATGACCTATACGTAAACCAGAAAGTAACCAGGACTTTGAACAGCCATTAGCATTATGTAAAAGTGAAGGTTATTCGAAAAATGCATCAATTGACAAACGCAGAATAGGATTTTTCCGCCCCGCCATAATCTAAAGAGCCATGTGTCGCTAGGAATGTACACGCTCCATTAAGTGGAGGCCATGTAACACAAATGACCTTCTCCCACCCATGAGCTTATTTAAATAATCCTCTTATACATAATATTACATAATCCTATTATGGAAATGATTGGATTTGTACTTCAGTGCTGAATGAAGCAATAAGAGCCCATAATTCCGACAGTAAACAAGGGCCCTTTTTCACGGATCGATCGGGAACCAAAAACGCTTGTCCCCGATCACTCCCCCGTGTAAACACATGCTGCTGATCGCCTGACAAACAAGGAAATACCTGCTTGTCAGATGCTCACCAAAAAGTTGTTGGCAGCACACCTCCCTGCATAAAAAGAGGATGTGCTCCCAACTACATGCAAACTGAAAGAGGAACAAATGATCATAGTAGCGATCATTCTTCCCCCATTCAGTTTGCATTGGACCATGTCAATCAAGTGCTGATCAAACTGTACGTCGTCAGTCGACGCGCTCGTTTGGGGCTTGAGATGCCTCAAGTAAAAAAATAAATAAATAAATAAATATATGTAAAAAATTATGATGATCCTACTTTCCTCACTTAGTGCAAAGTGAATGAATGAGCAAAGCTGTAGCCTAGAAGCAAGTGGAGACAAAGAGGCAGCAATATTTTTACCTAAATATTTTAAAAGAGCATTGTGTCCCCTTCAAATTTTTCCCTGCACAGCGCCACCCCCGGCCACCAGGCTGTGTAAGGAACTGCAGTTGACTCATTTACTTCAATAGGACCATGCGACAGTTCCCTATACAGTTACAGTGTCACTGTGCAGTATCAGTGGGGGTCTCAAAGGTCCCGATGGTCATAAAGTGTTGGTATATCCTAGCGACATGCCATCACTTTATAAGATGAGGACTATATAGAAACCTATTTTATACACCGACAAATCACAAGTAATTCAGTAAACTTGTTTACAATATTCTTTGCGCAACATCAATGGAGACTCCATCTTAAAAAAAAAACAAAAACAAAACAACGTACTAGTAGCAAAAACAAATAAAAATATTCCTCCTGAACGCAGCCAGCATGGGGCAGATGCCATGCTGAGGCCTGTTCCCAGCAGTAGTCCGTGTACAGGAATGAGTTGGGAGTGAATGGTATCACCCTGCCCCGGGATGACCTGGCTCCTGGGCGCTATTTCCAGAGCCTGGGATTATGGATAAATACACTTTAGCTCTTCTTAGTATTTAGCACCTCGAGTGGTTTTTAGAAAGCATTTTCTTTTTCCTGAGCAGAATGAAGCCTCTCATTTGACTCCCCCCCCCCCCCCGCAGCTCAGAATACCTTTCTAAAGTGAAGGCGAGGCGACGCGTGCCGGGAAAAGCACATGGCCTGCGATCTAACGGATCCTTCCGCCTTGTGTAATGACGGCCAGTAACTCCAGTATAAGGGTATGTTCACACAACGGGTTTTTGGCACGGGTTTCAGCTCTGAAAACCGTGACGAATCTGCATTGAAACCACCTCTCACTGTATTCAATGGGAGGCTACACCACAGTTTAGGCGGCCGAGGATTTTTCACATGTGGTTTTCCAGACTGAGCCAAGAACATGTCCATTCTTGGGGCAGTCATCGTGTAGACCAGTGATTTTCAACCAGTGTGCCTCCAGCTGTTGCAAAACTACAACTCCCATCATGCCCAGGCAGCCTACAGCTATCAGCCTACAGAAGGGCATGGTGGGAGTTGTAGTTTTGCAACAGCTGGAGGCACACTGGTTGAAAATCACTGGTGTAGACAACTCGGAAAGCAGCGGCAGGACGGAGCCAGACTGAGTGCGGCACCGCACCGGTGAAAACAAAAACCGACGACAGAAACCGTGGCAGTATCTGCCGTGAGATATGCAGCGTATTTTGACACTGTCGCCCCCTTGTCACCCTAAATGATCACTTTAGATTCTAGGGTTTTCTATCCCTACGTAAAGGCAAAAATTTACATTTTCAAAAGGGTCTTTTTTCCCCCTTTGATGGCCCAATATAAACTTTTGAGGTCATTTATCAAACTGGTGTAAAGTAGAACTGGCTTAGTTGCCCATAGCAACCAATCAGATTCCACCTTTCATTTTCCAAAGGAGCTGTGAAAAATGAAAGGTGGAATCTGATTGGTTGTTACATTACATCTCCCACCAGGGTTGTGACCCTGCTATTTTCCCTGCCCCCGGTCATGAGGCCTGTATTGGGAACCATACCAGTTGTCATGCTGGCTTCTCGGAAGTAGACAATGGTATTGTAGCTTATCTGTTCATTGACAGTTTAAAGAGGACCCGTCACCTCTTCTGACATGTCTGCTTTAGCAATTGCTTGCATTCTCCATGTAATTCTGAAGCATCTATTCTTAATACTCTTTGTTGCACCAGTCCTCCATTATTCCTGATAGAAGTTATGAATGAATGGCTAGGACTTTATAATGACGGTCTACATGGGTGTTAACAGTTTGAGGGGGCATTGGCAGCACTGTCTGGATAGTGTCAGTCTGTGCAGGGACACACCCCACACTGGTCACATCCATCTGGACCTTTGTTGTAAACTGCTAGTATTTCATTTATAACTTCTAGCAGGAATAATAAAGGAATGGCAGAACATAAAGTCATAAGAATAGATGTTTCGGCATTGCTTATTACAAGGCTGCAAGTAGTTAATAAAACAGATATGTCCAGAGAGGCGACGGGTCCTCTTTACAGGTGAATTCACACTGATATAGAAATTCTGTGACTGAAAATCACTTCCATCTATCACAGCGGGGATATTTTGGCAGCAAACACGTGGCTTTCTCGAAGCCACATTCATCAAAATTGGAGATCAAGATAAATTTCTGAAATTTGCAGCATGTGAATATACCCTAAGGGCGCCTTCACACGCGGCAGATTTTATGGAGGAAAATTCTGTGACTGAAAATCGGTTCCATTCACCGCAATGGAGCTTGCATAAATCAAATGAAGGGAACCGATTTTAAGTTTGTGGAATTTTCTGCCACAAAATCTGCCGCGTGTGAAGGCGCCCTCAATGGTGGGACGACAATAATAGGCAAAGGCCTAATATCACCCAACACATGTAGGAATTCGGCTTCCCCTCATCAAATGGTTGAGGAATTTTCCCCGCTGTGAACAAACACAATTCGGCTGCCTTCTGCCTCCCACTTGTCCATGACAGATTACAAGAGGAGCACAATCACTTCCTCTCCTGTCCCCTCCAACAACAGGCCAGGGGGCCGTGGGGGGGTTTACTTTGCATTGCACGAGCTATACATATGTAAACCAGACACACCAGGAATTACCAGGCAGGAAAAAACAAAACCTCAAGTGCTTTGTGTACATCGCCCAGCAGCATCCCACCAAGCATGTCCTAACACATTACAACCATCATGTGGACGCCTCAACTTTCATGAAGAGACCTGGCTATCAGTCACAGATACGATCCCAATACACATGAGGTCATCCTGTAATACAATAAGGGCATTGATGCTCCTCTGGGAAGCTAAAGGCCACACAAAAAAAAAGGAACAGAGCTGTTGTATTCAGTACAAGGCCTTCATCCAAAGCCTCCGGAGACACAAAAGCAGCAAAGCACAGAATGGAGGTCACGACTCGGCTTCATCAAGACTTGGACTCGTTCTAATCGCTAAAGGGTGCAGCCAAAGGCTAAGTCCTGGAAACCAGACAAAGGAGATAAAACAAAGGAAGAACGTTTCCTCTGAAAATGATAAAATCTCCAGTAAATATAAACTTATACAGACAAGATGATTGGACGATCAGTCGTCCAAACCAGCAACGGGAGAGGCTGACCTTGCCGATCACGCCTGTTCAAAATGTCGAATGATCAGCCAATCATGTCAAATTCTTGTCTTTTAACCGTCGCCCATTGTAACAAAGATCTAGGGGATAGATGGAATTAAAGGGGTTATATAAAATGCCACCCCCATACACCGGGCCCCTCACACTGAATATACTTACCTGGCTCCCCGCACCACCGCTTCTCCCTGTGCACAGATGAAAACATCTGGTGTCGGGGGGGAGCAGCCAATGGCAGGCAGGGACAGGGATGAGCCTCCCTAGCATCGAGGAGCGGTGCAGGGAGCGGGGAGCCAGGTAAGTATATTCATTGTGAGGGGCCGACATATGGGGGAGCATTTTATAGTCTTGGATAACCCCTTTAAGACCGCATGGTCTGGAAAAGATGCAGCTACCAAAAATGCAAGACTTACTTCATCTGGCGTTTATGACGTTACATGCCGGTTACGTGCATAAATGATTTTTAAAATCTGAAGCTGAACTCGCCTTCGTACCCGATTCGCTCAAGCCTACCTACATGGTTAAAAATAACCATAGCCATTAACATCATGAAAGAATGAAACCTATTAATCTATCTGAATCAATATGAATGACACCACTCATCCACAAAAGTACCTCCAAGGCCACCATAGTTGAGGGAAGAGGCCACGCTGGTATAGATTTTTAAGGGCCATAAAAATTACCAAGAGAACAATCAACAGCGTATGAAGAAGTATCTGAGCGCTTCCCTATGATGTGGTTGAATGTATTAAGAACATTTAGGATGTGGTTTGTGTCTGCACTCAGCAACAAGCAGGGTAACAAGACTTATAGTTGAAACTTCAGACGTCTCACCCGCTACCTAATATAGACCGAGTGCTAAGACGGTCTCGTGCACGCACATCCTTCATGCAGGCAAGTCGTGGAGCCAGGCAGCAGCTAAATTTACAAGGCTCCATAACGATCTGTCAGCGGCACCATCTCCATAAACACCTCAACTACGGATTCATGTGATCCTCGATGATGGTGATCCTCAGCAAGACAAGTTCTGCTGAGCCATTTGTGACCCCCGGCTCCTGTCGCACTGGGTGAGAAGCGGTATCACAGCTCCCACATGGGTAGTTATCCTCAATCCCTAGAATTCAGAATGGAAACCTGCCCAGCAAAGGTAGATTCACACCCTATTTTCTTCTGAAAATACACCAGCTCCAGATGTTACCTGACGTCTATGGGAATCATGAAATACAGGACACAAGTGCATTTTTTGGCTAATTTTTTTGTTTCCAGAATTTTTTTTTATGCAGAATGTTGAAGCAATGATTTTTTGTTTTTTTTTTAAGGCATTTTCCCATGGAAAAAAAAAAAAAGCCATCCACATATGTGCTGTAGAGAAAAAAAAAAAACACTAAAGGCTTATGCACACAGCAATTGTCATTTTTGCGTTTGCAAACTGCGGATCTTCAAAACACGGACGCCGACCGCGTGTGCTGTGCATTTTGGATGATCCTGCCTTCTATAGAACAGTCCTATTCTTGCCCATAAAATGCTGTTAAATGACTATAACAGTTGTAACACTGCTCTCCCTTGAGAAAAGGGAGATAAAAAAAAATTCCACATGACTGGCGCAGTCTTGATTTTCTATGGAAAAGCACTTTGTATGTTTGATGTTGATGGGCAGGAAATGCCTCATTTGCCTCAAATTCCAAAAAACGGCAGCGACTACATATCACAATACATGAGGTTACATCACAGGCCCGCACAGTCCGCTCTGCCATAAGCATCAGGCTGCGGGTACATGGACTGGGGTTGCGTTGTGACACGCGTTGTGCTGCACGCAACCAGTGCAAAAAATCCGACACTCGACTTTGCCATCAAGGGCCACGTCCAGGTCGCAACTACGACTTGCGTGTATCATGCAACATTTCTGAAACTTGCCGTTGCGCTACATAAGCCACAGTGCATCCCCAGCCTAAAGCTGTCCAGTAGTGAAAGGGCTCAAGTGACTGGTATGTGCTTCAGGGTGTGCCCCTAGTGGAAGAGGGTAACCACTGGAACCACGGCCTGGCAGACGGCAGCAGAAAGGTTACTTAAAGAGGTATTCCCATCTCACAAATGTAGTTTGTATAGTTAGATATAGCCATACCAATATTATTACTAATAGAATGTATTTATATAAAATGTACCGTTTAGAAGATTTGCCTATTTGTATATCCATTGTCCCACACACATCAGTCAGGCCGTTGCCCCTGGTTACAGCCTACAGACTTTACAAATGGATCCTGCTCTATAGAGATGAATAGATCAGACAAAAATATTACAACCCTAAGATGTGTCTCCACATGCTCATGCAATGTGCGTTCACAATACAGCAGTTACCTCAGAGCGGGTTTGAACAGGTGCAAGCCGACCACCACTACTACATGGCTGAGGTGGTCGTAACCAGGGGCGACGGCCTGACTGATGTGTGTGGGACAATGGATATACAAATAGGGAAATCTTCTAAACGGTACATTTTATATAAATACATTCCATTAGTAATAATACTGGTATGGCTATATCTAACTATACAAACTACATTTGTGAGATGGGAATACCCCTTTTAGTCATCCAGCGGCACTAGGGGTTCATACCCTCTTCACTTCACCACCCTACTGCGATACAATGATGCGGCACATGCCATTAACATTCTCATGTGTGCTGCCAAGCGCTTCCTGCATCAGCCACCAACACTACTAGCAAGATATTAAATTGTGAATTTTTAAAGATTTTACAGTGTACAAATGATGGACTATAATTTGGGACTATGCATGCCTCCCGACACTTTTCAAAAGTGGCAAAAAAGGGCAGTATTTAGCAGGAGGGGGTGGGGCCTCACAGAGACTCTCAGAGAACAGATTGGCACAAAATTATAGTACAAATCTACTCGTAGCAGGAGGAGATTTCAACATCCGGTGTAAGGACACCCAAAGGTACACCAAATTTAACAAGGCATAGGAACAATTTCGGTGCATAGTTCTTTCCAATGATGATAGGGAGAGACATATGAAATGCACATGGAGGAAATCTGTAATTCACAGACCGAAATAAGAATATGGCTGTGTGCATGAGGCCTTAGACTGACTTATGAAATGCCAGTCTTTAATAAATCTTCCTTCAATGTTTTAAAGTGGCTGATCACCCTTGGCGGTCTTTTGGGCACACCGCCCCCGCAAAGAGCAACATACTTACCTGATCCCCACCACTGGTTTCCAGCTCCTTTGCTCCCACCATGCAGTTCTCAGGTCTCCCCATGTTAACATTTGGTTTGATGCAGGTCACCTTGCCACTGCAGCGATGGCGTGTCCCCCAAGTGTCACTTTAGGCTAGTTTCACAATAGCGTTTACAGATTCAGCCTGCTGGATCAGTCACTGCCGGAATGCCAATGAGCACCATTAACTATAATGGCGTCCATCGGAGGTCTGGCCCAAATCCAGCAAATATGAAGAGAATCGGCCGCACAAATACAGGTTTTTGTCTGGCCGATTCCCGGCATTCTATGCCAGAATGCTTCAACGACTGTGTGAAACAGGCCTTACTGGGTCACCTGAGGCATGGGACACACGTCACCACTGCAGCCAGACTGGCTGCAGCGGTTATATATTCCACGTAGAGACCCGAGAGCTGAGGTGTTGCAGGGGGAATAAAAGTGCCTGAATCCAGTTGCAAGGATCAAGTATGTCTGTCCATACTGAAGGGGGAGGGGGCAGAAGGGGTCTGTCCAAAAGGCCCCTCCAGGAGTCAACAATACCTTTAATTCCTCATCATTTTTGCCACTTCTCCGTTTGCTGTCAGTAAACAGAAGAAACAATTTTCTTTAGCAATCAGTGACTTGGATACAACTGTCTACAGACTAGGGAGCAATGCTTTTGCTACAACGTATCAGCGTAGGCTCCGTTTATTTAGATCTCAGTCAACTTGTCACATCTGCGTCCTTAAATACAGCAGGCTGTTCCAGCAGAGGAACCGCCTCACAGATTTCACCGTATCCAGCCTGATACTAATGGGAGTTTTGCCTGGAACTCAAATCGGAAACCGTCTTGATCCCTGCTGAATCCCATTATAGACTATATATATGCTTATTTTTGGTGACAAGTACTGTTAGGGTATGTTCAGATGGAGGATTTTGTCCGCATATACCACAGCAGAAACTACTACGCTGTACTAGGGTTTTCATGCGGACACACTGAATGCAGAACGGACATGGCCAGTGTCCGTGTTTTGCGGATCCGCAATTTGCGGACCACAAAACGCTTGCGGACGTGTGAATGAAGCCTAAATGGGAGGTGGCATCAGCGCAGGATCATCTCGCTTTTCAGCACTGAATTTACACCGAAACCCGTACACAAAATCCTCCGCCTGAACATAACCTTAATCCGTAATCAAATGAGCAGTTAAGTTGACCAAGGGTGTGACCATGCCACTGTGAGCACCCTTGCTCCTCCCACTTCCTCTGCCAGCCCCTCCCTCTTCTCCTTAGTTACATGACCAGGTTCCTGCACAGCAGGAGGAAGGGGGCTAGCAGAGGAAGCCGGAAGAGAAAAGGTGCACAGAGTGGCTTGGTCCTGCCCTCGGTGCACTTAACTGCTCATTTGCATATCAATGTATGGCTGTAATGGATCGTTAAGTGAAATGTATCATTACATTCAGCTGATATAGCTGTGGTTTAACAGTGAATTTCAATAGGTGCCAGATTATCAAATGTTATAGACTATTGGACAGCCATAGGAAAACACAGACAGATTATATATATATATTCCTGGTGCACTGATGTAAGGCCCTTTTACAAATCATTTATAGACTTAATTATAGTTCTCAACCCTTCCAGACCTCAGAGCCATAAACTTAAAAAGACCTGCAAAGTTCACAAAGCTGCTTACTCTATAATTTTAGCCATTAAACCCTCACACCGCTGTTAACCCTGCGAGCTGCACCCACAAACTGTACTGAGGTCTTTAAAATAAATGAATGAAGCCCCCAGAGAGTAGAAGAGTTGTCTAGTGCTGTTAAGGAAAATGCATTAAAGGGGTTGTGTCAGGATACAAACATATCCCCTATTAACAGGACAAGGGACATGTATGTGATCGGTGGGGGGGGTTCTACTGCTGGGACCTCCACAGATCACAAGAATGGCGGTCCTGTGCTTTGGATGAATGCAGCGGCAGGTCAAGTATACATTCTCATTCTCCATGTCATCCAGACAGCGCCAGTCAGTGAAGAGACTCTACTGAAACAAGGGGATAGGACTTCACGTACTCAGACATCAGGTCAGATTTCCCTACTATAACATTACATGGGTAAATCACTTCTGGAAAATTTTTGACAAGCTGGTCACCTGTTTATATCATATCTGGTATCTGTCTTTTCTGGCAACTTTCGGAATAAGAGGTAATGTGTACATGACCAATACCAAGACATCGGGCCATTACATGACTTTCTCCTCTGCAGGATCCATTTCTGTCATTTTTTTTTTAATCTCAGCTCCAGAGTGGTTGGAGACTAGCTGCTATAAGGTCTCCAATACACAACACAGAGAAGAAGAGATTCTGGTCCCCTATCTCTTTGTAGCACACCCAATAAAGCAACAGTAGTATGGCGAATGTTACACATCAGTACTGACCAGTGTAGCTGTGAATCCAGCACTGGGGTGAGATACAAAACGTACTAGGGCAAGCAGCAGCATTTCTGTATGTCTGAGTCTGTCTTAATGCAGCACCAATTTTTACAAAAAAATCCTAAGGTGTCCTGTGGTGTCTGGACCCAATACAGTAGCAGTATATTGTTTAAAGGATATGTTTTTAATGAGGGCGTTTCACTAATTCCAGGCTAAAAAAAAAATCTTTTTATTTCTTTTTAACTGGTCTTTATTAAAAATCTTCAAAAATGTTGTCCTATAGGACCAAATTTCAGTCTGTCTGCAGAGTATCAAGTTGCTGCTCTGACAGCTGAATGTATAGATCTTCTCTCTGACAGCTCATAAACACACAATTAAACCCTATTCCTATCAGTCTGGTAAGAATTTAATTATACTGGATGTTCATGAGCCGTCGGGAGTTCAGAGATAAGTGAAACATCTAGCCTTCAAACCAGCAACCAGCTTAAACCTTACCCTGTAAGACAAAAACTGTTGAAATTTTTTTTATAAAGACCAACAGAGAAAATGGTTCTTTTTAGCCCTAAATGAGTAAAATGCAATCATTAAAAAAATGCCCCTGAAGGTGTTCATAGCCTTTAAACAATTTCCTGCTACTGTATTGGTAAAAGACACCACAGGACACCTTAGGAGGTCTTTTGGAGTCCACACCTTGACAGCTCAGGTGTTTTGGTGGAACACGAGGGACCTACACAATATTAGGCAGGTGGTTTTATAATTATGGTTCATGTGTACAAGGACGCAATGAGTAGAAATTGCTCAACAGCAATTTACAGTATTAAAGGGGTTGTCCAATTATAATGACTTACCTATCTAGAAAATAGGTGAAAAGTGTTTGATTCCAGGAGGTCCCACCACTGGCACCCCCAGCGATCGCAAGCACAAGTGCTGTGCCCCCAACTGAATGGAGGGATGGTCACACATGCTTGCTGTCGTTCCCTTCGTTCTCTTTGGGACTGGTTATGATAGCAGAGCTCTGTACTTGGCTGTCTCTGTCAGTGACATAAAAAAATGAATGGACTGACAGCATGCATATCTATTGTGCCATTCAACTGGGGCACGGGACCCCTGTTTTCCTTATCACTCGGGGTCCCAGCGGGGGAACCTCAGCCATCAAACACTTATGGCCAATCGTCCAACCATGTGAACCAACCCGTTTAAAGGGGTTGTGCAGTGGCGTAATTTTTAGGACCTGGATAGGTCATCAATATCAGTCTGGAGGGGGTCCAACTACCAGCACCCCCAACAATCCGCTGTTTTAAGGGTTCACGGCACTTATGCGATCGCCGCCTCCTTTGTACGGGCAGTGCAGTGTAAAGCCCACTGCTCGTCCCATTCATCTGTTGCCAGACAGAATTAGAGCCATTTGTTATAATTGAGAGGGTGATATCTTATAACGACCCCATCCCCCATATCTACCAGAGCTCTACTGTGTAAGGCTGCAAGTGTATATGGACGTCAACAAGGCTTAGGGTACATTCACACTAGCGTTAGTGTTTTCCGGTATTGAGCTCCATCATAGGGTCTCAATACCTGAAAAAAAACGCTTCAGTTTTGTCCCCATTCTTTGTCAATGGGGACAAAACTGAACTGAAGAGAACGGAGCGCTCCAAAATGAATTGCGTTCCGTTGCGTCTCCAGACTGGAAAGCAAACTGCATCATGTTGTATTTTGCTTTCTGTCCTGGGAATCCGGAGCAAGACGGATCCGGCATGACCCCCAATGCAAGTCACCGGGGACGGATCCGTTCTGTCTGACATAATAGTAACCAGATCCGTCCTCCATTGACTTTCAATGGAGTTAATGACAGATCCGTCCCAGCAATGTTAAAGATAATACAACCGGATCCGTTGATAACAGATGCAGACGGTTGTATTATCAGTAACGAAAGCGTTATTGCTGAACCCTGCTGGATCCAGCCATAACGCCAGTGTGAAAGAAGCCTTAATTTACCATTCCTACCCCCGCCCCAGTTCTGCTCGTCACTGGGCGGATCAGCAATATAAAAAAAGATTAGCAAAACTGGAAAAACCACTTTCGTCTAATAATGGAGTAAATATCATGGGAACAATCATTAGAAAAAAAAAAAAAAAAAAAAGACCTCATGCACACCACTGTATTTTTTATCCGTGTGCCATCCGAAATTTTGGGTGGATAGCACAATGACTCATTTCTATGGGGCCGTGCCACATCCATATTTTTTGCGGTTACGCATGGCCACAAATTATAGAACAGGGATCAGCAAACTTGGACACTCCAGCTGCTGTGAAACTACAGCCCCCAGCAAGTACACTTACTTGGTAATTCGTCTAACTCTCATAGAAGTGAAAGGAGGATTCTGGGAGTTGTAGTTTCAGAGCAGCTGGAGTGCCGGAGGCTTCTGATCCCAGTAATAGAACATGTCCTGTTCTTGTCCGTATTACAGATGAGAATAGTCATTTCTACTGATGGGGGTGAGAAAAATGCAGATCCATGGTTGCGGAACGAAATCTGGTGAGCATGATGCCTAATACAGAAGCTCTGGGATCCTGTCATCTTAGGTCAGCACTGCAGTGGTACAAGCATCTTGGCATCAACCCATCAGAGATTTCCATTAAAGTGGTGCATCAGGCTGCAGATGCCCAGAGTTCACCATCTGATGTGTACACAGCACTGAGCAGAAGGGTAAGCTATAACCAGCACAGTACAGCATCGCATGAACAGACCAATGGGCCAAACAGTAAATTCCTCCGACCACACATTATACAAAAACACAGATAGACCCCTCACGTACTAGAGACCCCATACATGACACATGCCTCATCTGCCCCACTCTGGGACCTGCACAGAGATTCTATGCTCTCCTTAGTCTGGCCTGCTTCCCACAGTGATCCTTCCCAGGATACAGGGAGAATAGACTGCAAGCCCCAGCAGGGCCAGAGGTGAGTGTGTACAGCAGGGATCAGCAACCTCCAGGACTCCAGCTGTTCTGAAACTACAACTCCCAGAATCCTCCTTTCACTTCTATGAGAGTTACAAGAACAGCCAAATAAGTGTGAATGCTGGGGGTTGTGATTTCATAGCAGCTGGAGTGCCGGTATCACTTTTATTTGGAAAAAGAGGTAAAAATGGTCCCTGTCAATAGCATAGACATGAAAATATCTTAAAGGCTGTACCAAGTTTTAAAGAGCAACAGCCAGCAGGATTAACCCTATTAAACCAGGCATGTTGCTTGATAAGATCCTGGTGATTACAATGATAATCCTGTCAAAATTGGTTGCGCCATCCCCAAGGGAAAAAAAAACAAAAAACTTTTGTTCTTTATGCATCAGTGCAGCATGGGCGGGCCAGCGCCAGAAAGTTGTGGCGCTAAGGTGCACTGAGGGGCGGGGCCAGCACCAGAAAGTTATGGCGCTAAGGTGCACTAAGGGGCGGAGCCAGCACCAGAAAGTTGTGGCACTGAGGGGGCGGAGCCAGCACCAGAAAGTTGTGGCACTGAGGTGCACTAAGGGGCGGGGCCAGAACCAGAAAGTTATGGCGCTAAGGTGCACTGAGGGGCGGGGCCAGCACCAGAAAGCTGTGGCGCTAAGGTGCACTGAGGGACGGGGCCAGCACCAGAAAGCTGAAGAGCTGAACCCCCCACCTTGTTCTAAAAACAATACTGCTTGAGCGTCAGCAAATTCTACAAAAATGGAACAATTCACACAAATACCAATCTCTGGGTTGTACCACACCGTCCACACAAGAAAAGATCCTTCATCATATACAAATGTAAAATATAGATTCCCTTAATAAATATAATTTTTTTTTTTTTGCGCCGCCTTCTTGACCTTATTAAACATTTTATCTGACATTCTATCTTCTTCTGGGAAAGTTGGGTGGCAGTAAAAACAGTGAGTAGACACCTTATCTCATGGCAGTTGTTACCTAACATTCCTGAAATGCAACAATCCCTATTAAATGGCTTGTCAGGCCTCAAGCACAGGACCAGATGTGTTTTGCGGTCCGCAAACCACAGATCCCGTTATGCAGTAACGCAAAAATTCTATTCTTGTCCGTAAAACGGATAAGAGTAGATTGTGTTCTTTTTTGGGGAGTCCTGCAGACATACGGATGCTGATAACATTTTTTTTTGCGGCCCCTTATAAATGCATAAAAAATGCAGATCGGACATGGATCAAAAACACAGTCCTGTGCATGGGTCCTCAGACAGGAACGGTCATAAAATAACACATACTCTCCTATTATACCCCCTACCGCTATGGTCCATTTGTTTGGCTGCAGCAGTGAGGTACCTACATAAGCCATGTGACCGCTGCAGCCAATCATTGGCCTCAGAAGTCAGGCGTCATATGGTTGAGGCCAGTGACAACCTGTCCAGAGTATACCGCACGTCATCACTGCAGCCAAGAAGGTGACATCATGACTGCAGTGGCAGTGATGATATATGGGAGTATGTGTTATTTTACTATTTTATGACATTACAGCCTATGGGGGGGCTTTCTTTTCCTAAACACAAACAACCCCTTTAAAGGTAATCCTAACGAGAAAGCTGGCTGACAACCGATGGAGGAACTGGAAACACGCCCTGGTTGTCACTCAGCTTTCCCAGAAGCAGACAGAATTGGAAAATTTACAAAGCATTTATGTTTTCAGATGATGTATTTATTTTTTTTAGTAAATATTCTAACGTTCCCTCAAGAGAAATGTTCAAGATTGTCCAAAAATCAATAGAAATCAACAGTGAGAGGGAGAAGGAGCACACACGGGGGAAGGTGATGGCAGGCGGGTTAGTACATACACAATGCATGCAAAGCAGAAGCCCTATAGATGAAGCGAGGTGACAGGACCCCCGCCCCGTAGTTAAAGGGACAAGCACAGCACATAGAACACGTTACATACCAAGCACCACACACACTACGTCCAGGACTACGAAGGGGATCCTCGTTTTGTCAAACATTTTGCTGGATTTGCTGTCAGCCGCCAGCAGAGAGACAAGTGCCGGTCACTGCAGCAGTCTCATGTGTGACAATCCAACCACAGGCGACAGCTCCCGGGTGCTTAGAGTCCAGGTGGGAGTGACGGTGACAACGCAGGCGAGGAGTGGGGTTGTCACAGACTACAGACAGCCTGCGTGCCCGGGACTCCCGTCTGTCTGACTTGCACGGGGAGGCTGTGGCGGCGTAATGTTGATGGGACGGACTCCTAAAGGAATCACGTGACGTAGGCGGCTGCGATTAGCCAATTGCATCTCCGGTGGGCGGCGACGGGGGCGTGGCTGAGTCGATACGAAGGTAAAGGACTTAATACACCCATCATATTCTGCTACGTCACGATGGGCGTGGTCTGGTGAAAGCTACTGTCCTAAGGACGGAGCAGGACGAGGAAAAGCTGCGCGAGGGGGAGCACAAGGTTACCAGCTGTGAGAGCCGAGGAGGGGGAGGGGTCGGCTAAATTACCTCAGGCGTCCGACGGTGACGTCATATCTGTGCTGCCAGGGCGCAGCATGTTCTCACGTGGGTGCAGAGCGGTTTCCTAAGCGCTATGGAATGTGCGTTATCAAGGAGATGTCAATGCACTAAAGGGCGGTAACTGTTACACTGGTAGACCGTTCAAGAGGTTGGGCATTTTAAAGGGGTCTTCTGGTGACTAAACTTTAACCTCTCTTGTATACACTACTGTACTTGGTTATCTCCTTCTGTCCCATAGAGAATGAATGGAGCAGCAGGAAAGGGGGATGGGCTTCCTGTTGTGGTGGTCCCAGCCATCAGATCCCCTCTGATTAGTTGATAGGGGATAAGTTTTAGTTACCAGAATACACCTCTACCATATAAGCCACTTACTAAGGGTACATTCACACTACATCTGTGTGCCTTCAGCATCCTTGTCCATTCCGCATTGGATAGAACATATCCTTGGTTGCTATTAGCAAATAAAGCGACTTTCACACTTGCGTTGTTCTTTTTCTGCATTAGGATCCATCAGAAGATTTCAATACCGTTAAAAAAAAAAGTCTGTTTAGTCCTGGTGCATTGTGAATGGGAAGTGATCCGTTCAGGATGTCTTCCGTTATGGCAGCATTCCGTTTTGCAACCAGACACAAAACCGCTGCAAGCTGCAGTTTTGTGTCCGGTCATGAAAGCGGATCTGGCAGTGAAAACAATGTAAAGGCCCTTTTACACGACTGTATGCCCTCTGAGACGTGGTCCGTGAGCTGCATCAATCGTGCACACGGGAGCGCACAGCATCATAGATTACAATGATGCTGTGCACGTCGGGCCACCCGCGGGGCTCATAAAATCATATGAGTACAGTCATGGCCAAATGTTTTGAGAATGACACAAATATTATATTTTCACATGATCTGCTGCCCTCTGGTTTTTATGTGTGTTTGTCAGATGTTTTTATCACATACAGAAATATAATTGCAATCATATTATGAGTAACAAAAGCTTATATTGACAGTTAGAATGAGTTAATGCAGCAAGTCAATATTTGCAGTGTTGACCCTTCTTCTTCAGGACCTCTGCAATTCTCCCTGGCATGCTCTCAATCAACTTCTGCACCAAATCCTGACTGATAGCCGTCCATTCTTGCACAATCAATGCTTGCATTTTGTCAGAATTTGTAGGTTTTTGTTTGTCCACCCGTCTCTTGATGATTGACCACAAGTTCTCAATGGGATTAAGATCTGGGGAGTTTCCAGGCCATGGACCCAAAATCTCTATGTTTTGTTCCCTGAGCCATTTAGTTATCACCTTTGCTTTATGGCAAGGTGCTCCATCATGCTGGAAAAGGCATTGTTGATCGCCAAACTGCTCTTGGACGGTTGGGAGAAGTTGCTCTCGGAGGACATTCTGGTACCATTCTTTATTCATGGCTGTGTTTTTAGGCAAGACTGTGAGAGAGCCGATTCCCTTGGCTGAGAAGCAACCCCACACATGAATGGTTTCAGGATGCTTTACAGTTGGCATGAGACAAGACTGGTGGTAGCGCTCACCTCGTCTTCTCCGAATAAGCTGTTTTCCAGATGTCCCAAACAATCGAAAAGGGGATTCATCAGAGAAAATGACTGTACCCCAGTCCTCAGCAGTCCACTCCCTGTACCTTTTGCAGAATATCAGTCTGTCCCTGATGTTTTTTCTGGAGAGAAGTGGCTTTTTTGCTGCCCTCCTTGAGACCAGGTCTTGCTCCAAGAGTCTCCGCCTCACAGTGCGTGCAGATGCACTCCCACCTGCCTGCTGCCATTCCTGAGCAAGCTCTGCACTGCTGGTAGCCCAATCCCGCAGCTGAAACACTTTTAAGAGACGGTCCTGGCGCTTGCTGGTCTTTCTTGGGCGCCCGGGAGCCTTTTTGGCAACAATGGAACCTCTCTCCTTGAAGTTCTTGATGATGCGATAGATTGTTGACTGAGTTGCAATCTTTCTAGCTGCGATACTCTTCCCTGTTAGGCCATTTTTGTGCAGTGCAATGATGACTGCACGTGTTTCTTTAGAGATAACCATGGTTAACAGAAGAGAAACAATGATGCCAAGCACCAGCCTCCTTTTAAAGTGCCCAGTGGTGTCATTCTTACTTAATCATGACAGATTGATCTCCAGCCCTGTCCTCATCAAGACCCACACCTGTGTTAATGGAGCAATCACTGAAACGATGTTAGCTGGTCCTTTTAAGGCAGGGCTGCAATGATGTTGAAATGTGTTTTGGGGGATAAAGGTCATTTTCTAGGCAAATATTGACTTTGCAAGTAATTGCTGTTAAGCTGATCACTCTTTATAACATTCTGGAGTATATGCAAATTGCCATTATAAAAACTGAAGCAGTAGACTTTGTAAAAATTAATATTTGTATCATTCTCAAAACTTTTGGCCATGACTGTACAGGACAATAGTCCCGCGGGCGGCCCGACGTGCACAGCATCATTGTAATCGATGATGCTGTGCGCACGATCAATGCCGTTCTGGGACATATGGCCCACTCATGGACTGCATGTCTCGGAGGGCATACGGTCATGTGAAAGGGCCCTAAGGCAATGATGACTGATCCGTTTTTTTTTAGGAGCCTGTTCACTTTGGATGGCTCTAGTGAATACTACAGAGCCATCCCATATAAGTGGATGGAGACGCCATACTTGTAATTACACCTGCTCACCACTGCAATTGCTGTGGCCAACAGGTAAACAGAGCAGAGAAGGCAGTGCTTGTAGGAGCACTGCCTTCTCTTCAAACAGCTGATCGTCAGGAGTAGGACCCTAGCCGATCTGATATTGATGACCTATCCTGAAATGAACAACCCTTTTAAAGGCTCACTGTCCATGACCTCTGCTGAGCAGTGCTCCGTCATTTGTACTGCCCTCCAGTGCTCATTATGGTCACTTATGGGGGGGCACTTGACCAGACCCATCTATCTGCGCTCATCAACAGGTCTGGTCATATGGCCTCCTACTTTGTGCATCCTGACAGGATTACCAGCACTCCTCAGGTGTGCTGATCTTTACTTGCTTATTTTTAATGCTTTTCTCTTTACCTTTTTCCAACTCCAAGGCATTCTTTCTATGAATCAGTGCCCAGAACTAAAGTATATATTCCAGATAAGGCCGCACCTTAAACCTATAGAAATTAATGGGGCTTGTATGAAAAATGGAAGGCATCCGCATGCAATGTGTTTTTCACTGATGTTTGCTAGAAGATGTAGATTGTTATTCCTCAGTTTTTCTTCATGCAAATGCAATCTGGACAGAAAAAATACACACACCAGACTCAATCGAACATAAAATAAAATAAGTTGAAGCCATGCTGTGTGTCCATATCGCCTTCACAGCTCGCCCTGGTTACGTGCTTGTACACAGTAGCAAACATTTTCTGTTTTCAGTCCCAGCAGCAGAAAAATGGTAAAGATGTGTATTTTCTTACCATGGATCGTGATCCGTTTGACAGTAAGTTTTCAAAATCTATTCAGTTGTCGTGAAATCCGAAGTTTTTATCATTGATTGCTCTTAGCAGGGCTTCTATCTGCTGGCTCAGTGACGGGAACATTTTAGAACCCTCACAAGGGCATCCCAGCAAAGATTATTTTATTGATTCTTCTTTTTAAGGTTGATTTTGGTTCTAGTTTGTTGTGAGATCATTATAAAGCCACTTTCCAGGATGTCCTCCATGACAGCACCAGTTAGAGAATGTCCTGATTGGCCTCTGAAGGGACAGAAACACAAGTTAAGCATCCCCTCGCACACTCCTAATCCAGTGTTCTTCCAAAAGACAGGTACAAGCAGAGAGGTACCTTGCGTGACAATGAAGGATGGATTCCTATTTGGTTTGAGCCAGGGATAGGATTGGGGAAGTCTTTATGCCTCTCCTTCCATCCTTCAGCAGGCTCGGCTAACAGCGCTCGTAGTTGGAGTCCCCTGGCCTTACCAGATCTTGTTCTCACATCCCTCGGGGATCCCTTTAGCTGCAGGGATCTGGTGTGGATGCTGCTGTGCTCCATGTGTTTCCACCTTCTCTGTGGCTACATGTACAGAGGTCCAGAGGTTACGCGCTGGCCTCACTTCTAGGCGCCCTGAGCGCTACCAGAGTTATTCTCTCAGGATGGAGCAAGAAGGCAGCAAAAGTGCTGGAGTCTCTGAACGGGTTGACTCTCATTGCAACTAATGGGTAGAGTCTTCAGTTGGATAGAGCCCCCGGAAATGAGGAGGAGGAGGAGCATCATGTCAGCAGGGAGGTAAGATCTATTTAGTTTACCATCCTCCAGTTTATCTGACATCATGGAAGGTCCTGCTTCTGGTCAGCCTGAGCCTGTCCTAATGCCCCCTCATGTAAGTTATGGCTCATGCACATGAACATTTTCTTTCTGTGTCCGTTCCGTTTTTTTTTTTTTTGCAGATTTTATGCGGAACCATTCACTGCAATGGGTTCGCAAAAAAACGGAAGTTACTCTGCATTCCGTTTACGTATGTCCATACCGCAAGAGAGTAGAACATGTCCTATTATTGTCTGCATTACAGACAAGGATAGGACTGTTCTATTAGGGGCCAGCTGTTCCGTTCCGCAAAATATGAAATGCACACGGACGTCATACATATTTTGGCGGACCCATGTTTTGCGGACTGCAAAATGCATACGGTCGTGATTATGAGCCCTTACTATTCCTAACAGTCCCTGGCCTGTAGCCTCGTTTGATTATACTGTAACCTCTGTCTGTTATTAGGCAGACACAGATTCAGCCCATAAATCTCATCCAGAATCTAAGAAGAAAAGGAATCGATGTGCAACATGTTCCAAAAAGTTAATGAAGTTGTACAAAAAACAACTGTGTATCAGCTGTATTGAAAAAGTAATCAGAATTAAAGCTTATGATGTGAGAGAAGGTTTAAGCAACACTCGCTAACCTGATGCCACAGTCCTCTGTTTGGCTCAGTCAGACCAAAAGACTGAGGCTAGGAGTGAATTTTGACTCAGAACCTGAGGTCGGTAGCCATGAAATGTCAGAAAGGGAACTGGAAAATAAGCTCCATACTTCTCTCTCTACTTCAGCAGAGGAAGAGAAAAAATTCTACAGGGTGGCCCATGAAAATGTAGCCTGCTTCCAATATTTCCGAATTAAACTACCTAATCGTAACTGTCTTAGTTGCCCCTAGTTCAACTTTCAGTTCCTACAGGGCTCTGAAAAAATGAAAGCTGAATTCTGATTCCTATGGACAAATAAGACTGATTTACTTTGATTTAGTTTGATTTGGAGATATTAGACAGGGGCTACTTTTTTGTCGGCCACCCTGTACATCTCGTTGGAAGATATGGATACTCTTCTGTCTGCGGTTTGCCAGACTGTGAATGTGAAAGAGGTTGCTCAACCATGCTCAGTCCAAGATGAGATGTTTGTTAGACTAGGAACATAGAAGCTTCTCTTTACAGTAAATTCAAATCTGGAGGATCTTATTCTGGAAGAATGGGAAGATTTGGAAAAAAGGCTTTACGTTTTCCCAGTTCAAAAATAGATTAGCCTTTGAAGCGGAGAATCCAAAATTATGGGATGAGGTCTAGAAGGTAGACATTCCAGTAGCGAAAGTCCTGGAAGGTAGACATTTCAGTAGCGAAAGTCCTGGAAGGTAGACATTTCAGTAGCAAAAGTCATAAAAAAAACTTTGCTACAATTTGAAGGTTCATCCCATCTTAAAGAAGCCATGGATAAGAAGATGGATGGTCTCCTTAAAAGAGCCAGGTAATCATCTTCAGTCTTAATAAGTACAAACATTGCAGCTACCTCCACCATTAGATCCCTATTTTAGTGGTTGTCCTAGCTATAAAATCGTCTTAGAATCAAAACCCTCATCTAGAGATGAGATTTTGGATTTGATTCCTATGCTAAAAATGATAAGGTTTGCAACCAGGAACAGTTCATTAATGCTACAAGACTAGCATTATAGCTTAAGACCTGGACAGGAGATACTGTCAAAGAGTAAGCTTTGTGCTATTCCCTTTTCAGGGTATTTATTTGGACTGGTTCTAGATAATATTGTAATAATATAGTAGAGAATCCTACAGATAAGAAGAAAGGATTTCCAGAGGAAAAAACCTTATAAAATCAAGTCTTTTTGGAGGCTCATTCAGACCCAGTCTTCCAGAGGAAAAGTGAAGACAGGTAGACAGTTACCTGATGGAGTCAGGGGCAGAGGTTTTCTTCTTAACCCCAATTCTAGGTATTGAAGGCAATGACTCATTTTCAGTGGGGGAGAGACTAAGGTTTTTCTTGTGCCAGTAGTCCAAAATAACAAGCAATCCTGTATAATAGACAAAGGCTAAAGAATAGAACTAATGTCTCCTCAACCAAAAAAAATTCAACATGACTCATTGACATCTTCCTCAACAGATTCTGAATCTTCAGGAAGATATAAACAAATTATTACTCCTGGGAGACATTAAACCAGTTCCACCAGTAGAGTGCTTCAAGGGCCACTTTTCTTGTCTTTTTCTGATAAAAAATAATAGCCCAATGGCACATACCAATCCATAATAAACTTGAAATTCCTGAACCAATGGACGAAATACCAGAAATTCAAGATGGAATCTATTGTACACTGGATTTAAGATACATATTATGATGTCCCAATTCATCCAGACCATCCAAAATACCTAAGATTGCTGTACAAAGGGACTATTCTGTTCTATATTCCAAGTTTCAATGTCTTCCCCTTGGCCTCTCCTCAGCCCCTTGGGTTCTCACAAAACTGATGGTAGAGGTAATCTCTTTTCTGATGAAGTAAAGAGGGATTATCATAATCCCTTATTTAGATTATTTTCTTCTGACAATATGAAGAAGTCTGATCTTTTACCCAAAACAAGAAAGATCTTTCTAGCCACTCTCCTGGACTCGGAGGTCCAAAGATCCTTCCTTCCAGGACAAAAACTGTTGTTAGTCCAACAGGAGATGGCAGTCTTCCAGAAAATGAAATCCTTCTCGGACAAGCAATGTGAATCCTGGACATAATGACCGCCGGTACCCTGAAGTCAGTACCATTTTCGCTTCTACAGCAGGCGATCCTCAAAAATCCTTTGATAAGAAGATACTGCTGTCCAGCAGGGTAAGTCAGAGTCTGAGCTGGTGGAGAGACTCCAAAAATCTGAGACCAAAAATACCTTGAACATTAAGCCTATATGTCTTAATAACAACGGGCAACAGCAAGGCAGGTTGGGAGGCCCAGGTCCAGGACCTTTTTTTCCTAGGACATTGGTTTCAGGCACTCAGCAACAGGTCCTCAAATTAGAGAATGAAAGCTTTTTACTTTTGAAAAAGCTTTTTACTATTGATGACCTGTTCTTGGGATAGGTCATCAATATCAGATCGGCAGGGTCCCTGACTCGCTGCACACCTGCCTATCAGCTTGAGAGCATAGTTTGAAGAGAAGTCAGTGCTTGTACAAGCGTTGCATTTTCTGCCCTGTTTACCTGCTCGCCACAGCAATTGCAATGGTGAGCAGGTGCAATTTCAAGTACAGTATCCCCATTCACTTTTATGGGATGGCTCTGTAGTATTCACTTGAACAGACAGTTGTCCCATAGAAGTGAATGGGGGCGCCATACTTTTAATTACACCTGCACACCACTGCAAATGCTGCAACCAGCAGGTAAACTGAGCAGAGAAGGGAGTCAGACCCCCTTGCCCCGTGCCAATCTGATATTGATGACCTATACTGAGCATAGGACATCAATAGTAAAAAGCAGACAACCACTTTAAGGGCAGTTCTGGAAACTTATTCTTGCAGGCAGAACATCTGAAAGGTAATCATTTACACATTCTTCCAATACAACATGACAACAGTATCCTTTCTGATGCATTAGAGAGCACAAGATATCTGCTTATTCAATCCTTAGCGGAATACATTTTCAGCTGGGCAGAACAGACTGTTCTCTCCATTTTGGCAGTATACCTAAAAGGTTAAAAAAAATTCTCAGCACAAGTCCCATCAATCCAGGAGAATGGCCTCTTTTCAAAGATGTCTTTTTACAGCTGTGCCAGAAATGGGAAACCCCTCAGGTGGATCTATTTGCCGCCAGGAAGAATGCTCAGCTTTTATTCTACACACTAAATCCTTGGGACAGACCATAAAGTAGTGGATGTTTTATCCCAAAAATGGAACATGGGCATGGCATATGCATTCCTGTTTTTTCTCTCATCTCAGTGGTACTCAAAATAACTTCAGATGGAACCAGTAACATTGATTCTGGCCAAAACTGAGATGGTTCCCAGTCCTAAAATTTTAGCGCTCCACTCAAACATCCCCAAGTGTACAGATTGAATCTGACTGCTTGGATCCAGAGCAACAGATCTTGGAAGCTCGGGGTTGTGTGATAGAGTAGTGGTCACCTTTCAACAAAGTCATAAAAAGGTGACCTCTGCAATATACTGTAAGATCTGGAGGATGTTCTGCTCCTGGTATAATGCCTCTCATAAAAACTTTCCTCTTCTGTCCAAGATATTTTAGATGTTCTGCAGGAGGGGTTTGAGATGGATCTTAGTACCCTAAAGGTTCAAGTTTATAAAAATAAAAATGTTTAGTGACTAGGCTTGAGTTTACCTAGATTTGGATCCTAGATCTGAAGTCGATTCATTCAAAAACTTTGTTTTAAATCTGTTTCTGTATAGCATTAAAATGTAAAGGCTCCTTGGAGCCAAACTTCATATACCCTGAAGTCGCTTGAGACTTTGGTGAATTACTATGGTATTCCTATCTGCGTCTTTAAAAGCATTTTAGAATAAATCCCAGGTAGGTTTTGTTACTGGCTGGTACCTCTGTACCAAAGCCCATTTCGGATTCCTATTTTAATTTGTTTTTAAAGACGCAGATAGGAATACCATAGTAATTCACTGAAGTCTTGTGCAACTTTGGGCGATATGAAGTTTGGCTCCATGGAGCCAATACATTTTTATGTTGTATGGAGACCACATTAAAAACAAAGTGTTTTAACAAATCAACTTGATCTATGATCCGAAGCTCGATTTGCTGAAGCCTAATAGTGATGTTTTTTCTAACATCGAAGTGTAACGTCATGTCATTTCGTTGTTTTTTCAGTCTGTATAACAAGTGATTCTGAATATTTTTGCAATATACTGATTTTGTGCTGTACACTACCTTTGAAGTTGTCCCTAATCCATCTTCACAGTGCAGATGCTACCCTCACTGCCTCCCTCCTACAAACTGACTATTGTTGTAGAAGAGAGGCACTCAGGTTAGCGGTGAGAGAGGAACGTCTTCCCTGTTTAGTACTGCACTGTGAAGACAGATTAGGGACAACTTCCCTATTTTGTTAATGCTTTATCAATTAATTTATTTAATACAGGTTTCTTACAATTACACAAAAAGCATATAACAGTTTGCGAATTAGTAGACAAATAATGCCATGAAAGTGAAAATGGCATGAAGACAGCCAAATGGTAGTTGTTTTGCCTATTTTGGCCTCTTCTCTTTGAAGAGGACAGAATAAGTTCTAATCCAAATAAAGATCCAAACAAGCAATTAGCAGTTGTGAAGAAAAGGAAAAAGTAAAGAGTGACCACAGGGAGGGGATACAAAAACACATGTTTATAGGCTGCTATTGAAGCTACAGAGGGTTCTCAGATGATCTGTCAATGTTGAGAAACTCAAATTCCACAGACGTTATGAAGGTCATATATGGCTTCCAGAAGACCAAAAAAGTAGATGAACGGTCAGTAGTATCAGCTATTAATTCCTTCATTTAATGAGTCGTATTCTTCTGACCATTTTTTTTTTATTGAAAACGTCTTTATTACAATCAAATCGTCAATACATACATACTTAGTACTGCGACGCAGCGCAGGCCACGAGGCAGCACTTAATAAATACTTACAATCGTCGCTCTTTAGCATGGTATTGTCATGTAAAACACAGGCTAACCTACGCTATACATCACAATACATGCTACACTAGCATACCTATTCAATCACGATAACACAAAAGAACCTTTCAACAAAGCATTTAGACAGTGATGAGGGGTGGGGGAGGGGAAGGAGGGGGTAGGGAGGGGAAATCACATGCCCGAAGCTTTATTGAACTAACACACACCTCAGGGGGGGAGAGGGGGAAGGAGAGGGGTTTAGTCCTCTTCTTCGTCGATGTCGTCCAGAAAGTTGTAGTCCCGCAACAGGCTGTGGATAAGTCTGCGGCAGTCCAGGACGGACATGCTCTCCCTCCTGAGGATGAGCCGGTTCCTGGCAAGCCATATAGCGTCCTTAAAACAGTTCATAAGGCGCCAGGCCTCCTGGATGGCCTCAACAGAATGAATCCCAGGAAATAGTCCGTACAACACCGAGGTGTGTTGCAGGCAGTTCCTGGGCACCGAGTCTTTGAGTTCATGTTCCAGGGCATCCAACAGGCCCTGCGCAAAGGGGCACTCCCAGAAAAGGTGGTACGATGTTTCCTCCGTGAAGGGGCATCTGGGGCAGTACCGGGTTTTGCACAGGTTGCGGGCGTGCATGAATGACCGGATGGGTAAGCCCCCCTGGATGGCCATCCATGACAAGTCCTTGTGCCCGTTGGTTAACCTGTCTGAAGACACATTAGTCCAAACTGTCTCTGCGGTGTCATCAGGGAGCCCTGGAATTGACTCCACCAAGTCCTTTGCTCTGATTAGCTTGTGGATAGTCTTGGGTTTCCACAAGTCGGGCTTGAGGCCCTCCAGTCGATGTTCCCTCACGAACCGGACGACATCTCCGTAATACCATGGAGCGTGCCAGTTGTAAGGGATGGAGCTGTCCCACTTGTCCCAGCCCAGGCCTCTCCAGAGGGGCAGGAGAAAGAAGCGAGACATAGCCTTGCCCACAGAGCCGTTTGCTGTTCTCAGAGTCCGGCGAACGCTGTCACAAGCAAAGGCGATCCGCAGTAACGTGGGCAGGTCCGGAATTCCTTTCCCACCCTTGCGGGGCTCTTTGTACATGATGGCTCGCTTCACTCTGTCCATTTTCGAGCCCCAAACAAAGCGAAACACTGTCCTGGTAATGGCCCTAGAAACGGTAGCCAGAGGGGGCCACGCCTGTGCGGTGTACTGTAGCACAGGCAGAACTTCGTTACGCAGGACGAGCGCCTTGCCCTCGATAGTGAGCTGTCTGAGGCTCCATAGTCCAATCCGTTGGTTGACTTTGGCCAAGCGTTCTTCCCAAGACTTGAGGGCTGCGCCTTCCTTCCCGAACCAGACTCCGAGGATTTGGATGAAGTCTGATTTGATGGTAAATGGGAAGGGGGCAGAAGAAGCCAGTTGCCAGTCCCCGAAGAGCATGGCTTCCGACTTCCCGCAGTTGACTTTGGCCCCTGAAGCTTGTCCGAACTCCTCGTAGGTCTGGACGAGTGCAGTCACCGAACGCCGGTCAGCGCAGAAGACGGTCACGTCGTCCATGTACAGCGAGCACTTGACCTCGTAGCGACCTGGTCCTGGTGCGGTGATCCCTCTGATCTCTCCATTCTGCCGGATAGACTCCGCGAAGAGCTCTATAACACAAACAAAAAGGAGAGGTGAAAGAGGGCAGCCTTGTCTGACCCCGGAGCGCACCTGAAAGGGGTCAGTCTTCCAGCCGTTCACCAACACCGTGCTGTAAATGTCAAGGTACATCAGGTTAACAAACGAACAGAACCTCCTGCCTAGACCCAGCTTGCGCAAAGCCTTGCCCATGAAATCATGAGAGACGCGGTCAAAGGCCTTCTCCTGGTCGAGGCTGACCAGGGCCGCATGTACACGGCGGTCTTTGATGTATTGTACCGTGTCTCGCATGAGAGCGAGGCTGTCTGCGATCCTGCGGCCAGGGATGCCGCAGGTCTGGTCCGGGTGGATAATCCCGCCGATGACAACCTTCAGCCGGTTGGCCAGTACCTTGGCGAGGATCTTGTAGTCCACGTTCAGGAGAGAGATGGGACGCCAATTTTTTAAGTCGCATCTCTCCCCCTTCCGCTTGTACAGGATCGTGATCATGCCTTCCCTCAACGATGGGGGCATTCTACCCTCCACCACCATCTCCTCATAGAGTTCCAGCAGGTCCGGACAGATCAGGTCCCCCAGCGCTACGTAGAGCTTGGCTGGAAGACCGTCACTGCCCGGGGTCCTGCCGGACCTAAAGGATCTAGCGGCAGAGAGCAGCTCCCCCACCGTCAGAGGGTCATCCATCGCCTCCGCACCTGCAGGGTCAAGATGGTTAGTGATACCTGACAGGAATTTATCGGCGGCTGTCGGATCGGTGTTCTTCGAGGAGTAGAGGTCGCTGTAGTAGTCTGTGACGACTCCCATCACTTCCTCCTTCCCTGTTCGCATGTTTCCATCCTTGTCTCGGAGTTCGTTCAGGGGCGTGTGGCCGGCATGGAGTTTCCTGAAAAAGAACAAGTTACACTTCTCACCCTTCTCCAGGTTCTCCACCTTGGAACGGAAGATGATTCGCTTGGATTCCTCCTCAAAGTGCCTTTTCAGGCTCTTTTTGGTCTCCTCCAGCTCCTCCCTCACGTTCCAGCCACACAGATGAAGGTCTTGCAGGGACCGCAACTGACGCTGCAGCTCTCTGAAGTCCCTTTTCTTCTCACACGCCTGTTGTTGTTGCTTGGCCTGAAAGAAACAGCGAAACTGGACTTTAACATACTCCCACCAGTCACTAGTTCGTGCAAACAAGCATTTGTCGTTCCGCCAGGCTATGTAGGTGTCTCTAAGCTACGCAAGCACATCCTCGCGATTCAGCAGAGCGCAATTCAGTTTCCAGGATCCAGGGCCGGGGGGGAACCCGTCGCCAAGGACGCACTGGACCTGAACGGCCCTGTGATCGGAGAAGAAGCAAGGGATCATAGAGTACCCGCACCGCCTGACTGCCCGAGAGGTGAACAGAAAGTCTATCCTAGAACGGAGTGAGCCATCGGGTCGGCTCCACGTATAATTAACGGAGCCTTTCCCCATGGATCTCACAACGTCCTGCAAGGACGCTTCGGTTACCATCTCAATAAGCAGCTTGGAAGTGACATCCAACTTGCTTGAAGTACCGGAGCTGCGTCCGTCCTCCTCGATCGGGCAGTTGAAGTCCCCGGCCATCACTACGGTCCTAGTGGTAGCGAGCTGCAGTCGTAGGGCCTGGAAGAGCTCCAGTCGCTCACCCTTGTCAGGGGAAGCGTACACGTTGATGAGCCTAATCGGCTCTCCCGCCCAGGAACCGTCTACGACAAGAAGCCTGCCGCAGACGAGCTCCTGGACGGAGTCAAGTGTAAAGGTGCTTCCCCTGAGGAGGATGGCCACCCCGGCCGACTTACAGTCACCTCCACCGGACCAGTAGGATGGACCATGGGACCACAATCTGGCCAGATGGTTGTGAGACCTAGAGGGGGGCAGTGCACACTCCTGCAACATGAAGACGTCGGCAACCTGAGAGGAAAGAAAAGCTAGCACTGTCTGGCACCTAGACCTATCCCTAATGCTCCTGACATTAATGGAAAAAAGGTTAAAATTTGCCATCATGGAGGAGAAAGAAACAGGTTAGCGGAAACGATACAGCTTAGTTACCAGCCCGGTCGTCCGGCGGCTTCTCTTCGTCTTGCGTGCCATCTATGGGTTGCCCCAAAAACAGCAGGCACTGTGCTTCCAGTTCCCGGAGGGCGTTGGTCTGGACGACCTGAAAGTCCTGCAGCTCTTCGCCCTCGATGACGGTCACCAGCTCTTCCACGATGTGGTCCATTTCTTCTGCGTCGGGCAGGGGGTCTTCCTCCACCTCGATCATCTTCTTCTTGGAGTGGTCAGCAACGGGGCTGTCCCTCTCCTTCCTCTTTCTTGGCTGGACACCTGGGGAGACAAGAGCGGGAAAGTCCTCCGTGGTGTGGACTGTAGCAGCTGGAGGGGGGTTAAGTGCTGCTACAGTGGTGGCCAGGGGGCGGGTTGGGCTGGGGGAGCGTGAAAGTGCCACTGAGGTAATGGGCGGAATTAGGATAGCCTCAGTGGTGGTGACGGGGAGGGAGGAGGCTGGGCGGGGAGGGTTGGTCACGGGAGCTTGGGCGGGGGCAGGTGTCCGCTTACCCTCCTTCTTGGATGGCTTCTCTTTGGGCTTCGCTGCTGCCGGAGCTGAGGCTGGCTTCCCACTGACCGGAGCCTTGGCTATGACTGATGCCCAGCTGCGGTCCCTCTTTGGACAGTCCTTGTAGATGTGGGAGGACAGTCCGCACAGGTTGCACGCCATCTTCTTGGGGCAGTCCTTGGTCTCGTGTCCTGTCACCCGGCAGATTTGGCAGAGATTCTCCTCACAGTTCTTCATCTCGTGACCCTTCTTCCCACACTTCTTGCAGAACTGTGGCATATCCGGGTAGTAGATGAGCCCATGGGAGTTTCCGAGGGAAAATGACTGGGGCAGGTGCTGGAGGCCGTCTTCGGAGGTCGAGTCCTTGTTCAGTTTCACGATCACCGACCACTTCCCGGTCCAGAAGCCGAGTCCGTTCAGGATGTGGGTGGGCTCCCTCACCACTGTGCAGAACCGCTTCAGGAAGGTGGTGATGTCTTTGCCGGGGGTATGTGGATTCCTCATAGACACCGTGATCCTTCTCTCCTCTCTCTGAACGGGGCAGTTCCCGACGAAGCGAGAGAATGGAGAGTCCGGTGCCGCCGATTTCACCGCTTCCCAGTATCTTCTACAGATGTTGATTGACGCAAAGGTCACGTAGAAGATTCTGGTCACAAAGGCTTGTACACTGAGGGTCTCTGGCTTCGAAAACCCCTGCTCCACCAGCATCTTCTTACAGAAGACCTCCTCGGTCATGTCTGGGACCCTCCCATCCACCTCCTTGAGCTTCAGGGCGACAGTCTGCCGCATCCAGGGCTCCAGGGAAGGAGCGGCCTGGCTGGGCTTTCCGCCTCCCTTCTGCTGGGCAGAAGTGGTGGGGGTTAGGTCCAGAAGAACCAGGGGGGTTGGTGTCTTGGGGCTTCTTGGCTGGTCCCTCAGCCTTCTTGCTGGTCTTGGAAGGTTTGGAGGTTGAGGCCATGGCTTCTCCCTTTTTGTCTTCCTCTCCCTGGAGAATCTCCGCAAGGTGTCCCTTTTGCCATAGGTGGGAGTGGCTATGCAGATTTCCTCCTTGCTGGGCGGGGCTTCTTCTGGGGAAGAAATTCGCCGAGCTTCTTTTCCTCGCCGAAGTTTTCCCGAAGTCGGGGGTCCTCGTCGTCGGCGATTCGGCGTCGGGGTTCGTCTTCCGGGTTCCTCGTCGAGTCTTCGCAAAGATCTTCTCCTTGATCGCAGTCGGAGAAAATCTTCCAAAAGTCTTCTTTGGCTGTCGAGATCCAAGTGAGAACTGTCTAACGTCGTACACCAGGACTATTAAGCCACAGGCCAAGAGGAGGTCAAAGACCAGAACACTCTTGTTCCTAGGGGAATAGCCCTACACCCAATAGCAACAGTGAGCTGAAGCCAAATTTAATCGACGATGCCCAAAGGCCGAGTGTAGGGGGTACCCAAAGGACCTGAGCCGGCAAGTCAAGGCAGACAGAAAGAGCAGACTACACTTGATCTTAGCCAAAAGGCCGAGAATTCTTCTGACCATTTACTGAGGAAGGGCGCTACCATCGGTCTCCAGTGTGCTGGGATAATCATTCTAGCTTCTGTGAATAGGTGGCGTATAATATTCTTTTTGACTTGGGGCAATGTTCCAGGCATAAGGGATAACAGTGTACATTGAGGGGTGTTCATTTGTGAAGCACGGTACCATACTCCAATCCACATTACCAACAAGTCTCCGGAGTACATACAGTGCACAACTACTGGGTAGTAATACCAATGTGACAATATTTTAAAGTTATGCTCCTTCACATGAAATGCCAAGCAAATGCCATGTGCAAAGGTACACATATTCAAGACCTCACGGACAGAGAATGGTAACTTCCAAGTCTCTCCCATTTTTGGAAATATGACTCAAGTCTAGGAGCAATTGATAAATTCATGAGAGACATCTCGGCATCCCAGATGATAGGAGAAATAGAGCAATGTAACCCAATCACCACGTTTAAAAATGGTTTGTAGGAATGAGTGCAACTGCTCATATTCCATCCAGGATAACGTTGAGCTGGGAGCCCAGCACAACGTTAGAGCAGAGTACAGTGTTCTTTTTATGACATGATTAGATATCTCTGACACCTGACTTTGATAAATGACTCTGACACCTGACTTTAATATCTCATGCTGACATCTGAGTTTTACTTTGATGTCTGACTTTTTTCATAAGTCAGGGTCAAAATCAGAATGAGTTATAGATTTACTGTTTGCTGAATCACACAGCCAAAGAAAGTCCATAGTTGACTATAGTTGAGCCTATAACTCTGTGGTATGTGCAGTTGCAATAATAGGCATGTTACAGTCTCTGAAATTCCGCTGAAAATGTAGTCATTTTACTTAAAGCTGTAGAAGAGCCTGTAGCTCAATTGTAAGATTGCTGCCTTGCAAACCAAAAGGTTGGTTGGTTTCACGACCAAATAGAAACCTTTATAATAAAAATATATTTTTAAACCCTAGCTAGGAGACAAATTGATGTTTGACTTAGATGTCTGATTTTCCTCACTGGTCAGCTTCAGAGTCACAATGAGTTCTAGCGTTACTGTGTATTTGTATGCTAAATCACATATCTAAAGAAAATCCATAATCACTTTGGGCTCTGCCTAAAACCTAATGGTAAGGTTTCTGGTTTATAAATCTGTAGCTTTCAGGTTCAAGACACAACAGAAACCTTTAAAAAATGATATCTTTAAACCCTACCTAGGAGACTAATTGAATTGATGTTTGACTTTAATGACTTTCTGACTTTCCTCACTGGTCAGTGTCAGAGTCACAATGAGTTTTAGAGTTACTAAAGAAAACCCACATCCAGTTAGAGCTAAGTCTATAGCTTAATGATTAGGCTTAAAACACCAGTCTTTAGGTTCAAGACCCAATAGAAATCTTAAAAAATAAGAAAAGAAATAGATTTTTTAATTCTAGCTAGGAGACAGATGCAAATGATGTTTGACTTTGACTTTTCTCACCCATCAGCGTCAAATGAGTTTCAGACATAATGTGTATTTGCTGCTAAATCACACAGCAAAAAAAAACCCAGAAGTAAACCCACTTTTTGCCTTAAGTGAACCTCTATTGCATTCTTAAAATAAGTGAACCCCCTGTTGCACTCTAAATTAAGTGAACCCTAAAGTAAGCGAGCCTGCTATTGCACACTAAGTGATTTTTGTTATTAAGGTTTCTATTGTTTCTCCCCACCCCTCCTTCCTGTCCCCCACCCCTCATCACTGTCTAAATGCTTTGTTGAATGGTATGTGTTAATTGCTGCTGGACCCTTGCTTGACCACCACCAACTTTAAGTACAAGGATAAGTTCTACAGACAGAAACATGGCTGTTTCATGGGTTCACCTATTGTGGGTATTGTCGGTACATGGATGAACAAAATACCTTCTAGGGAATTGAAGTCACTGATTCAGATATTTGCATACCTCCCAACCATCCCCGATCCAGCGGGACAGTTCCGGATTGCAGTGGCTGTCCTGCTGTCCCGGTACAGGGGAGGTATGTCCCGGTTTCTCGCAGGACACAGAGACAGTTGCCTGTATTATGATGAAGCAGACAGCCAGCATTGGCTGCCTGCTTCATCATTGGTCCGTTCCCCCCTGCAGGCTCTCCATACCTCTGTTCTGGGATGGGGGCGGGGCCAGACATCAGCCTTGGCCCGCCCCTTTCACAGACCAGATCAACCGATGTCCTGGTGCTCCTGCAGATGCTTCTAGGAAGAAGGTAAGTATATGGTGTTTATTTTTTTAACTTTCTGTGAGTGGCACAAGGTGGGCATATTACTGTAGGGACACAACATATTATTGGGGGCACAATGTGGGCATCTTACTGGGGGCACAACTTATTACTGGGGGGCACAATGTGGGTATATTACAGGGCCCCAACATATTACTGGGGTGCACAATGTGGGCATGTTACTGGGGGCACAACGTATTACTGGGGGCACAGCTGGGCATATTACTGGGGGCACATAACAGGGCATATTACTGGGGGGCACATAACAGGGCATATTATTGGGGGCATAGCTGGGCATATTAATGGGGACACATAACGGGAATAATTACTATGTGGAGCAGTAAGGGGACTGGGTGGGAGTAGGTGTATAGTTATGTTTTGGGCGGAGTTAGAGGAGTGGCCTAATGCTGAAAAAATTTGCTGCTGCGCGCCGCACAATGTGTCCCTCTTTATTCATTTACAAAGTTGGGAGGTATATATTTGGGTGACACAAAGTATATAAAATGAAGATATATCTGTTTATTGAACATATAAATGCAATTGACCAAAACACCATGTTTAAGTGTTATCAGTTGGAGAGGGAGGAAGGCTGGAAACACAAGTCTACAGGAAACCTAAACTTACCAGAACTCTACACCCATGGGAAGAGAAGATAACCAGCATAGAGGCTAATACAAAGAAATTCAAACACATGAAAAGGGCCTTTAAAGGGGGTTTCCAGTAGAAATGAAGACCCCTTTCACACAAGCAAGTTTTCCACGGGGGTGCAATGCGTGAAGTGAACACATAGCACCCACACTGAATCCTGACCCATTTATTTTAATGGGTCTGTGCACATGAGCGTTGTTTTTCATGCTTCGTTTCTACGATATATGAAAATCGCAGCATGTTCTATATTCTGCGTTTTTCAAGCACCACTAAAGCCAGTCATTGGCTGGAGTGGTGAATGTGACCATGCCCATAGCTAGCCAGATGTGAACAGCACCAGGACCAAAAGATGCAGAGAGTGGAGGACTGGAGCTGAGTGGAGCAGGAAAGTAATAATCTTCGTTTTAGGGGAAAGCTGCAGCAACTTGTTAAAAATTAGAAAAAAAACTAAGAAAAGAAGAAGAAATAATATCAAGTTTGCCAGTGATGGTGCGAATAGGGGCATATAGAAGAACTTGGTTCTTCTGTAATATAGCGGGGAGGGGGAGGTTGAAAAACTCAGAATACTTGTTAATAAACATTATATCCATGTCTGCTGTAAACCCAGCAACACATTGAGGCAGCAAAAGACTCGAGCAATATTGTGTATGCAGTCCAGTGCAGTGATAAGTGCTAAGACTTGTACATTGGAGAAAGAAAACAGCAGTTACACCAACATATCGCCCAGCACAGAATAGCTAACACCTGCACTCAGGAATGTGTATCTATATCTTAATGACAGGAACATTCATTTGATGAAAGTGAGGTTTGCATCTTAGACACAGAAAAGGACTGGTTCAAAAGAGGAATAAAAGACGCTATTTATGTAAAATTGGAAAACTTTAGCTTGAAAGGTGGTGGACATCTATTGTCTGCAACTTACAGTGCAGTTCAAACAACTCTGCTAATGCAATTTAATCAAATCTAATAGCTTCAGTCATGTAAACTGCAATCAAAATCTTACCTCCATGAGATCCTTGATCTCGTATTGATTATGATAAACAGATTATACTGACTGACACATGAGCCACCAGTATTAAATATTAGAGATTTTCTGCATAAGTCATTCTAATTGAGAAAGCCTGTTAGATGACTAGTGACATGTCTTCAAGAAAAAAATACAAGAAGTCCAGTTGCTCTGACTTATTACTACTGATATACCAAGACCTGGACGAATGCAAACCATTGCAGAAAGCACTCTACACAGATCTGGAAGAGTTTGTTTTATTCATTGTCATTTATATATAAAGCTGCAAGTTTTTAGTTTCAATCCTTGCAGAGTGAAGGATGTATTTTCTTTTATTTTAGATTGCTTAGTAGCTCACACAAACTTGCACCTTAAAAAATAATTCCAGGATTCACTTATTTTTTACATTCACTGCTTGGTCAAATGATGCTTGGGAACATGTCACGACTGAGGCCAGTCATTGGCTGCAGTGACACATGTAATCTTGTCAATGATGGAAGTTTATATGCGTGGACCAAAACATAGTGAAGACAGCCTGGAGCCCACAGAGCCGGAACTGAACGACGGAGAGAAGGTAAGGGGCAGGGGGGAACCCTGGCAATCTGGCTTTCTCTAGCGATGTTTCAGGAGTGCTGAAAAACTCACACCAGAATATTTCCTCCATTACAAATTTATGCTGAGAACTTATAATTCTGCCCTTCATTGCACCAAACAGTCCTATTTAATGACCTATATCTCCTCACTATCCAATTAAAAAAAAACTATTTGACACTTTTCACTCCTTTCTCAGTCCTAATCTGCAGGCACCTGTTACAGACCTCTGTGCTGAAGATCTGGCCACCTACTTTAAAGTGAAAATTGAAAATATCCAGCAGGAAATTAGCTCCCAGGCTTCTCTTGTTCACTTTCCACATTAGACCCAGCCACAGAAGAAGTCTCTAAGCCCTATTCCCTCACGCCTCCATCTGTCTCTCTCTCTGTCAGTACTCCCCTAACTAAAATCTTCAACCTCCATCTTCTGGTATCTTTCCCTCTTCTTGCAAACATTCTGTCATAACCCCATTATTAAAAAAAAATCTACACAGGCCTATCTCTAATCTCTCCTCCATCTCTAAACTACTGGAGTGCCTGGTCTACTGTCACCTTAACCGCTAACTCTCTCCTTGATCCATTACAATATGGTTTCCTCACCCTACATTCTACAGAAGCTGCCCTCACCAAAGTGACAAACGACTTCCTGAAACCTAAATACAACTATGACTACTCCCTACAAATTCTCCTCAATCTTTCTGTAGCATTTGACACTACAGACCACCATCTCTTACTCACCATGCTCCAATATATCTGTCTTAAGGACCAAACTATCTTGGTTTTCTTCCTATCTCTCTGACTGCTCTTTCAGTGTATCATTTGCTGGTTCTACTTCCCCTCCTCTCCTTCTTGCTGTTGGGGTTTCTCAGGGTTTAGTCATAAGTCCTCTACTTTTCTCCTCTTTACACAGCCCCAACTCGACAGACTATTAGCAGATCTGGATTTCAGTACAATCTCCCAGAACACTAGTGACTGTCTGCTGCCTCTAATATCATGTCCTCTCTCTGAAACAAAATATTTCAAAAACTGAACTGAACTACTTTTTCTATCTACTAAACTACTAAACTACCTCAACCTGATTTCTCCTTCTCAGTATGTGGCACTACCATCATGACTAGGCAGTAAACCTGCTGTGTTGTTTTTTTTTTACAATGATCTTCTTTTACCCCCATATTCAGTTGCCTGCTCATGTCACCTACACCTCAAAACATTTATAGAATCTACTAATTGCACCCCCCCCACCAGACTTTCCTTTCTTAAGTCTATTCTTAATGCAGCAGCCAGGCTAATCTACCTGTCTAACCACTACTCTGTGGCCATCGCCCTGTGCCAGTCATTGTACTGGTCGCCCATACAATATAGGATTCAATTTAAACTGCTCATTCTCCCCCACAAAGCTCTCCACAAAACTGCACCCCCCTTTATCTCCCCCATCACTTCTGTCTGCCATCCTACCCGTGATTACCCGCTGCAAATGATTTATAACTAGCATCCACCATAATTCAAACCTCTCACTCCTATCTCCCGAGCTGCACGAGTTCTCTGGAATGCCCTACCCTAAGCAATTCAGGTAATTCTCAACAACATTTTTTTTTTTTTTTTTAATTAACAATATAAAGTTATACATATCATCATCAGTTAATATTGCTTGCCAACCCATCTATTATACATAAAAGAGATGACATATACATACAGGATAATTCAAATATAATCCCCTCCCCCCCACCCTCCTTCCACCCACCCTCTTACCCTTTCCCACCCATCCCTTTGGTCGGTTAGGCATACCCCCTTCATAACGATACTTCTCTTTTTACCAGTACTGTATCCATTTATCTACTGCTTCACTCACTATTTTATGGGTGTTCCTGTTTTTCCCAACACTTTTTTCACAGAACAACATAGTATCCACCACACCTTTCCATTCTTCTATTAACGGTACATTTACACACCACCACTTCCTCACTATTATTAATCTAGCAGCAAATAGGATTTTATATATCAAGCTTTTCTCTATTTCCGCTCCATTACACTCACTCATATCCCCGAGTATAGCACACTGATAACTCCTGACGAACTTAGGTCCTAATACCCTCTCCGTCACTTCAAATACCTTTGCCCAATATTCCCTTTTTTTCACACAATCCCACCATGTGTTCCAAATCTACTTCTGTCATATTACATAATTTACAATCCTTATTTCCCTTCCAATTAATCTTTGATAACAAAGCAGGTGTATAATATAACCTTTGTGTTACAAAAAATTGTATAATCTTATGTGCATTATTCTCCATAATTCACTCTCTTAATCATCATTCTTCTGACCCTGATCCATCATCAAACATCCACAGCCTGTGCACTCAAATGCACTGCAAATTTTCTGCTGGTGGCTGGCTCTTACAGCTTTATATATACTTCCCTATTTTGTTAAGATGGTTAGACCATTGTACAAAACAAGCACATTTTACCTTTTGTGTCACGCCTATTTCCTCATAGGTTGTAAGCTCTTCTGAGCAGGGCCCTCACTTCTCTTGTTTTAATTGTTGACTTGTTTGTTGCTATGTTATTTATGATTCTGTTTGTACATGAACCCCCCGATTGTAGAATATGTTGGCGCTATATAAACAAAGATTATTATCATTATTAATGAAATTTATGATTTTATATATTTATTACATGAGGTTTTTATAGTTATTGAATTATTTATTGTCTAAACCCTTAAATACTGCCACATTTATTCATCAAAATTTTAGTCCTGAGATTATTTTTTGGTTTAAATGGGGTGGCTGCTGTAAGGTTCTTGCCTCTCGTTGCTATACTTGTTCCTTGACCTCTTTCTTGTTCCTGGATTCTCTCCTGCCTTGCCCTTGTATCATTTGCCTGGAATCTGATGTTCTGGTTGTGACCCTTGGCTCCGTTCCTTACTATGCTCTTGTCTCTTCCTGTGGCTTGTCTCATGCTGACTGCTCTCCTAGTTATAACTCTTGGCTTTCTTCCTGACTATGCTCATATGTCATCTCCTGGCGTTGTGACTTGGTGACTTCTCTGCTGGAGAAAACTTTTGATTCTGTTCCTGACTATGCTATTTACCATATAAGTGCCCAGCAAGGAATCATATCGGCCCCCTGAAGTATTACTAGTCATTTAGATGCCTTGCAACTGCTTGTTTTTCTTCTATTTGATGGTCCAATAATTCAGCAAGCCTCCATTGTGACCACTTAATCCAAGTCTTCCACTTCTAACCTTTTTTGGCGTCATCTTCTTTCATCTTTGACTTCAGTCAATCAGTGTACCTTACATTTTGAACTGTAGTTCTTTCAGTTCTGCTCTGACTGTTCCAAGGTAGCATATATTATTGTATTTTAGCCAAGGTAGTGTGCACCTGTGTCCTTATCTATATGCATTATGGAGGTGCTGGTTTAGATTTCCCCTTTTTTTGGTATATACCATTGGGGAGTGGCGCCCCCCTGTGAACTGTGGACCCCAGCCCATCTACCTGGTGCTTTTAATCAGTGGTATTACATAGCTTGATCCTACTTTGCCTAATTGTAGGCCAAAAGTCCAGGAGAGGCATGTATTTGAGTAGGAAGTATCACATAGCTGGATCTCATTTTGCCCAGATTGTAGGCTGATAGCTCAGGAGAGGCATGTGTTAGAGTAGGTCTTACATCTGTTTGAAGCCACCTTGTCACGGGTAGATGGGCCCAACATATTTTTCATCAATAATATGAGCAAAGAGCTTCTACTTTTTCTTATAGTAAGTATAGCAACAGTGCAGTTTCCTTTTTTTATGAGTTCACTGTTTACTTATGTCTGGAAAATAGATATCAGAGTTATTATTATTCATGAGTATATATGGAATTACAACGGGATAAAAAAGAAATAAATATTACGTACAGAGAGATTACAACTGGAGAGGCTTATACACATAACATACTAATTTCAAGACTATTTGGTAACTCAACATAAAAATTCCTTAAAGTTTATAGTTACCACACATGGACCTCCAATCCTCGTTTCTCCTCTGCCCTCTCCAGTCCTCTCTTCCTTGCAGCTCCCTCCCAAGTTCCTTCCAGCCTCTCCCATGCCCAAAACATGGATTTTTTATCCCTTGAAAGTTATCAACCCCTGTCCTTGTCAACGCCCCATATCAGTTATCCAAGAATCTGTAGGCCTTCCCAGAAACAGTTGTTTTACAATTTTATGACATTTTACCCTTATTTACACATTTTGTGTACCTTTTGTTCTCTACCAATCAGCATATGAAAGAGATATAGGATCCTACAAGACCTTTATCTGTGAAAATCAGAGTAAGGCTACTTTCACACTAGCGTTTTTAATTTCCGGTATTGAGTTCCGTCATAGGGGCTCAATACCGGAAAAAAACACTTCAGTTTTGTCCCCATTCATTGTCAATGGGGACAAAACTGAACTGAAGACAACTGAATGCTCCTGAAAGCATTCCGTTCCGTCTTCAGACCGGAGAACAAACCGCAGCATGCTGCAGTTTTCTCTCCGGTCCAGGCATCCACACCAAGACGGATCCGGAATGACCCCCAATGCAAGTCAATGGGGACGGATCCGTTTGATGTGACACACCAGTAATCCGGATCTGTCCTCCATTGACTTGCAATGGGGGGTCATTCTGGGTCCGGCTACACACATACAGAAATACATACAGACATACATACATACACACACATACACACTTACATACTCCAGCCAGGGACGCCGGCAGCATGTCTTCACGCGCCTCCTGCGCGCAGCTATGACGGTTCCCCACTGCGCCCAGCAGAGGGCGCTGTGGGGAATCGTCATCACTGCGCGCAGGAGACGCGTGAAGACGTGCTGCCGGCGTCCCTGGCTGGAGTATGTAAGTATGTATGTGTTTGTGTGTATGTGTGTGTATGTATGTTCTCTGTGTCTGTGTAAACATGTGTGGGGCCGGTGCGCTGCTCCGGCTCCACACATGTATCAGCGGCAGTATGGATCCGTCGGCACCCTTTAGGTGCCGGATCTGTGCTGCCACTAGTGTGGAAGAAGCCTAAGACAATATAATGCAATATAATGAGTAAGTGTCAAGTAAGTATTGCAATCTGGCAGAGACATTCCTAGTAAACCCTTGCTATGTGTGGGTGAGCATTATCCTGCTGAAAAATGCCAGTTGGAAGCCCTGCCATTAGAGGCAAAACATGTGGCCACAGGATGTCCTGCACATATCACTGAGCTGTTACTTTCTGGTTCAATGATTTTTATTAGGTTTTTTAACTTAAAAAGTTTTGTGAACAGATAGGGAGAGAATACAAATTACATCTTGTACATATGTAGTTGAAATTCACAGAAAATGAGGGGGCGTGGCTAGCAGCGGAGCGTGAAGGACGCATGGTGGCTCTGCTCCTGATGGCCTGGGGATAATCCTACCACATCCCAGCGATCCCCACATTTTCTAAATATAGCTCCTAGGAGCCGAAGGTCCCCCTGTCACGCCGCATCATTTTGAACTAGGTCCGGCGTCCGGCGGCCTGAGGAAAGCCGGAATAACATCGCGGCCTACCCGCCGGGTTGAAGCCTTACCGGGGACACAGTCGGGAGGCCGGACAACGCAGTGAGGGCTCACACCTCCGAATCCTCTGTGGGAGGAAGGCTCGGGAGATATACTCACCCGAAGAAGCAGGTGAGCGGATCCACGGTCCCCCTTCAGCAAGTCTTCCTGGGTCTGCTCCGGTCCCGGCGGCCATCTTTAATACAGTCGGCCCTTGCTTGCCAGCGTGATCTGAGTCTCAGTGGCCTCCTCACAGTCCTAGGCACGCTTCTCCTGACTTCCTCATCTGCTCCAGAGCGTGCTAATTCAGCTATATCAGCAAGGAGCTTCTCAAGGGGGTCCTGTCCCGACACCTTGATCCTTTGTCCATTTAAAGGGACAGTGTGCTAATTTAGGAGGCCCCATGCTTTTGCTTCCCTAATCTACCCTGTCTCCTGATGTGGGACCTCTCCATGCAGTACCAATTCCTACCCTTCACAGCAATGTGATATTTCTGCAGCTTTAATCGCCTCTTCACTCAGTGTAAGCAATTATCGGTTGGCTATGGTGAAATACGGGCAACCTGTGTCCAAAGTCGCTGGTCCATACTCTAAAGTCTCTCATACTAAAGGAAATATGGAAAAATTTATCACTAAGCCAAATGTGAGCCCTGATGCTCCGCTCTCAGGAGCTTCTCCTTCAGGCATAGCAGATCTGAATCCATCTGAGGACTCTCTCTTTTCTGAGTCAGAGCAACCTTTGTCCAGATCATTTTTCCAGCAAGCTTTAGCTAAAGCCTTATCCCCTCTGGCTCACGACCTCCAAGAGATTAAACAAGACCTGCGACATATAGGCCACCGTGTGGATGCCTTAGAGGAAACAGTGTCTGACGTATGCCATCATACGAGAGAGGTAGCTACCCGCTTCCATTCTTGTCAGGAACAATTTAATATGCTTTATACTCATGTGGAAGACCAAGACAACCGCAACAGGCGTAATAATTTGAGAATCCGCGGGCTTCCTGAAGCTTATGCTGCAGAATCACTCATGAGTACGGTTAAGCAACTTGCTATCACTCTCCTTGGGGAAGATTATACTCGCTCTATCGAAATAGAGAGAGCCCATAGGGCCCTGCGTCCTCGGCCAGGCCCTTCTGAACCGCCCAGAGATGTGATCTGTAGATTTCTTGACTTTAGAGTTAAAGAGGGCATACTACGAAAGGCTAGAGATGCCTCGCAGTGGGACTTTGAGGGTCACCAGCTCAGCTTGTTTCAGGATTTGGCACCTGTTACTCTATACAAGCGAAGGAAACTGAAGCCTTTAACAGATCTTCTGCAATCAAAGAAAATCCTATGTCGATGGCTTTTCCCGTTTGGTCTTGCTACCATGATAAATGGGAAAAGATTCATGATCCGTCACTATGGAGATCTTACTGAACTCTTGTCTGCGCTTGGGGACCCGATGATCACCATTGATGACTGGGCGATAGTTCAAGATCTGGATGATATACCTATCTTATCTGCTCCGTCCCCCTGGTCTGTGGTGCAGCCGAACAAAGCTAGCAAAGCCAAAAAAAGGGGCGGTCGTGGCCCCTCTGGAAATCTCCCTGCTGAGGGCACCTGAATGATCCATTGGCTTCTCTTATGTTGCTTATTGCATCCTACCAGGCTGTCGCAAGAATTGATTGGCATATTTCCTTATGTTGATTCTGTTTGATGTTAACTGTATCTTTATCTAGGTTTTACCCCAGGTTGCTTCTAACCTTTCACCATCTTTTTACTGTGAAGATTGTACTAATACTTTAAGTATACATGACAGTCTAGTTGTATCATACATTTCATATTTTATACTATATCTACATTTGAATATTGTTGGAGATGACCCACGTCACTGATATCTCCTGTTCTCTCACTCATGGCTTTCCTTGCGCCTTTAAAGATTTTGGGCGCTCTCAGATCCGTATCCGGATCGCACTGGCTTTATTGCCAGTTAGTTTTCTGTTCCTTTTTGTTTTTTAACTTTATATATGTTCTTGTTCACAAGGGTCATGATCGCACTACCAGTCTATACTTTGCTCTAAATCTCTCCTCCTACTTATGCTTCGTACGAAAGGTTTACTCTCGTAAAACATCATGGTTCTGAAGTTGATGTCTGTTAATGTGAAGGGTCTCAATTCCCCATTTAAACGAGCGACATTGTGGTCAGAGGCCAACAAAACGAAATGTGACATATTACTAGCTCAAGAAACACATTTGTTGGCCTCTGATACATATAGATGTTCAAATAGACACTTTCCTCATCTATTCTTTGCCTCCGCATTGGTCAAGAGTCCTTATTGGGATTAGGCGTTCGGTACATTTTAAGCTACATCAGTCTGTCATTGACCCAGCTGGTCGCTTTATCATTCTTCTATGTTCATAAATCATATTGATTATACACTTGCTAATGTCTATGTACCTAATTCTCATCAATTATCTTTTATAAACCGCTTTTTTAAGAAACTTTTGAAAATGGCGCGGGGCTCTATTATCCTAGGAGGGGATTTCAACATACCAATCGATGCATCATTGGACTGTTGTCGTCAGTCGATGGGAACCCGCTCAACATTGGGTAAGCTCCTTAAAACCACTCCATTACATGACATCTGGAGGTACCAGCATGCGACGGAACGGGACTTTACCTTTTCGTCGCAGGTTCATATCTCACAATCACGGATAGATTACTTCCTTGTCTCAAGGGAACTCTTACACCAAGTTTCATATTCTGCTATTGGTCATATCACATGGTCTGACCATGCCCCCATTTTCCTGCATATACAAGACAACTACCCTAATCCTAATCCACCACTCTAGCGTCTAAATCCCTACTTGTTGAGACATAAGGAGAGACTTGATGCGTTTTCTGGCTCCCTTAAAGAATTCTTTACAATCAATGACACCCATGATATTAACATATCTACTTTGTAGTGCTCTCATAAGAGTTACATGAGAGGTCTTTTTATACAAGCTGCTTCTAGACTCAAAAAACAAAGAAATAAACAGATGCAAGATCTGATCTCTCGTTTGGCTCTTTTGGAGGATCAATATAAATCCTCCCCCACGATCACCCTTAGGGAACAACTTACAGAAATCAGGTTCCAACTGCGTTCTTTTCTTTTACAAAAGCATGAACAAGCAGTTAACCACTTTAATACTAAGCACTATCATTTAGGGGACAGGGCGGGGGCTATGTTAGCCCGCAGATTAAAGAAGCGTGCTACTGCTACGCAAATTGAATCTATGAAACGAAAGGATGGTATACTCACAACAAATCCATTAGATATAGCAGATGCATTTGCAGACTATTATGGTTCTTTGTATAATCTCAAGGATGATATACACACGTCACAACCGACTCCACAGATAATATCTGACTTTCTAGACTCAGTATCCTTGCCAGCGATTTCCCCTCAAGATCTTATATCTATTAATTCCCCCTTTACTGAAGAGGAAATAAAAGAAGTAATCAGATCCCTTAAGGCTCAGAAAGCCCCAGGACCAGATGGTTTCTCAGGAGAGTATTATAAGTCTTTTCAAATAGAACTAACTCCTATCCTTGTACGTCTCTACAATTCATTTCTCCTTCCCAACAGCATTCCAAAAGAAATGTTAAATGCGGTTATTACTACGATTCCCAAGCCCGGGAAGTCTCATGATCTTCCCTCTAATTACCATCCTATATCTCTACTAAATAGTGATATTAAACTGTACTCCAAACTGATAGCGTCAAGAATACACCCATTACTCTCACGCTTAATTCACTCAGACCAGGTAGGGTTTATACCGGGGCGTCAGTGCAGAGATGGGACTAGAAGAATGATCGACTTAATCCAAATTTCTGAAGCTGCAAAGGTTCCTACTATCTTTGTATCCCTTGATGCCGAAAAGGCATTTGATAGAGTACATTGGGGCTTTTTAGCGGCAGTGCTGGAACGTTTCGGTTTTTCAGGCACGATATTAACTGCCATTATGAACCTTTATTCCAACCCATCTGCACGGGTTTTGGCTTCCGGGTTTTATTCCAAGAGTTTTAATATAACTAACGGTACCCGTCAAGGTTGCCCTCTTTCACCTTTAGTTTTTGCATTGGTGATGGAACCCCTCGCCGCTAAAATACGTGCAGACTCGGAGGTTTCTGGGATACCAGTGGGAGACTCCATCCATAAGCTGGGCCTCTATGCAGACGATATTATTCTAACCTTAACAAACCCAGCACTGTCTCTACCAACTGTCACTAAATTGTTGGATGATTATGCTGCAGCCTCAATGTACAAATTAAATGTTACCAAGTCTCATATCCTTCCCTTCTCTGTTTCTGACTCTCTTAAACGCCAGTTATTAGATGACTTTCCATCTCAATGGGAGACGGAGAAGATCTCTTATCTCGGTATCCATCTCACCTCTCATACCAAAGATTTAGTGCGATCCAATTTTGCTTCCCTAAGGGAAGAACTCCAATCATATTATACCAAATATTCTCAGAAGTTCCTGTCCTGGATGGCGAGAATAAATGTAGTCAAAATGCTTATACTACCAAAAATCTTATATAAACTTAGCTGCATCCCACTTATCATTCCTATTAAAACCCTACAATCATTGCAAACGGATCTGCAAAAATATATCTGGAATAATAAACATCCTAGAGTAGACAGGAATGCACTATACCCTAAATTGCAGGAGGGGGGAATGGGAGTCCCAGACATTTCCAGATACTATAGAGCAAATCTCATTGACCAAGCTAGGGAATGGTGGTCTCCCTCTTCAAGTCATAGGTGGCTAGAGATTGAGTCTAAATTTACGATTAAAAATTATCTTAAAGGTTTACTGACGGCACACTCTCTGGCGTTTGTCCGGGGGGCCCCACCTCTCTTGACCATGTGGGCGGCAATTTGGATCTGGTGCCATTATATTAGAGATAAAGGGTTATTTACCCCCTCTCCCTCAGAAATTCCCTTGACAGCCCTTTTGCATCATATTCCGGACCTAGATATTAGTGAATGGGGCAAGGCTGGGCTTTCTCACTTAGATCAAATACTGGAAGATTCCAGGGTCAGAGACTTTGAGTCTCTTCATCGTATCTATCAACTGCCGAATACTTGTTTTTACCAGTACTTACAGATTCAACATTTTTTGCAACATAATCAATTACCTCACGTTAGTTCCACCGAGACCTCCGCCCTTGGCAAATTCTTTTCTCCTTCCAAAGCTATACGGAAAGGCCTTTCAATAACGTACTCGGCTTTGGGCCCGCAATTAGGGGAAAAATCAGGGCTTATGTTAAAATGGGAAGAGGAGTTAAACTGTCAGTGGCCTATGGGTGAATGGCGAGATGCTTTCTATTGGGCGACTAAAGGCTCAAAATGCATCAATCATGCAGAGCAGAATCGTAAAATCCAGCTCAGATGGTATCTAACTCCAGCACGTATAGCCCATGTGGATCCTACGTATAGTCCTTCTTGCTGGCGTGGTTGCGGAGACAGGGGTACACCTTCGCATATGTGGTGGTATTGTCCCACTATTTCTCCCTTTTGGGCAAGGGTTTTTGATCTCCTGTCAAGAATAGCAGGTTTTACCTTGTCCCCAACTCCTGCACTAGCTATTCTTGTTCAATAGTTTTTATTGGGTTTTTTCTTTTTAAATACAGTGAAAATTTTCTTAATAGAAAAGAAAAGAAACAGAGGAAAGAGTACAAATTGTATAGTAATACAATAGAAACACAGTTCTACAAATAGTACATTTGGGTTATGCAAAGTTAAAATATTTGCTAGATGTTATATATTTTGAACTATTAGTAGGGAGTACACAGATGACTGGCAGCCATCCAAGCTTATAACCAGCCATACGTCTCCTCCAGCATGTATAAGTATATTCATACTCCGTATACAGAGGGAAGAGAGACAGCGTCTCAGGGGTGTAACATAGTAAAACCAAAATGACATATAAACATAAAAGAAAAAGAAACTAAAACTATAGGTGTTCTTTTGTCCCAACAATATTGAATCGAGAAATATAGAGAGAACATTAGAAGGACAACCTTATGTATATGAGTCAAGCATTTACAAATACTGATTTTTCCCAGACATCCCATGTGGAATGAAATTTTTTCATATTTCCATTACTTCTGGCACTCATCTCCTCGTATTTGTGGTTTAGGTTAATCTTTCTTATTATTGCAGGTATCTCTGGGATTTCAGGAGATTTCCATTTCCCCGCAATGGATTGTATAGAAGTGGTAAGTATATGATGTGCTAAGGTTCTGTATTTGTTTGTTATGTCACATATTCCCAATCTTAGTAAATAGCATTCTGGGGAAAAGGGTAGATTTATATCTAATTTGTTTAATAACTCATTTGTAATCTGTTCCCAAAATCTTTTAATAACAGGGCATTCCCAGAAGATATGCAGCAAGTTTCCAACTTGGCCACATTTTCTCCAGCACAGATTGGATGAATCATGAAAAATCTTTGCTAGTCTGTAAGGAGTGTAATACCATCGGAAGGCTAATTTGCAGTACGCTTCCAAGTGGTCTGAACATGATGAGCTTTTCGTGACAGATTGGAAAGTTCTATCCATTGGCCTTGGTGCTCTCCCTCACACACATAAATGGGTAGTTGCAAGTACCTTAACCGCAGCTCGCAAATTAATTGCTATGTATTGGAAACAGCCTGTTACACCGACCCTAGAAGAACTGAAAGCCCTAATAAACAAATATATGCAACATGAATGTATATACTCGGCATCAGGTAATGCTAGATCATCAATGCTGCAAAGATGGGATCTTTGGCGGTCTTCTCCGTATGCCTCACAGATCCCACAAGCTGCTCTGTGAGATCTACTTCACATGACTATTTATTTCAGATCACATAATGTACACCTCTGAACATTACGTTATAAGTAACTGGAGGAGTGTTGACCGATTCAGATATGAGAGGTAGTGTTGATGATGACCCTAAGATGTTGTTGCTGTTGTTGGTATTGTTTGTTGATGTGCTACTAAGCGCATATCCCTTCAGATGTCTTTCTGTAAAATATGTGACTGACATTGATGCTTATTGTATTGCTACCTTTTGACGATATTTTGTTTATTGCCTGTTACATTTGAAGAAACTCTCAAATAAAAATCTAAAGTTTCAAAAAAGAAATTCACAGAAAATACAATAAGTTGTGAAACTGTTAGACATTTGGAATTATGTTAATTAGCATAAACAGTCATAGGAGGTGAGCGTATGACCGGTAGCCATCCAGGCTTATGTCCAGTCACTGAACCCCTCCATAAACAAAATATAATTGTACTCATTTTACAGAGGTAAGGGTATAATATCATCTCCGGGGTTAGAACTAAAAACTAACAAAATAATAGGGTGAACATAAGAAAACAGGTGCTCATGAATATATCGCTGTAGCATGGAGATTAGTAGAAGGACTATTGCCCAGATGAATTATGTATTTATAAACTGTGATTTTTCCCAGATATCCCAGTTAATATGGAATTTTTCCATAGAACCATTACTTCTAGCAGTCATCTCTTCATATTTGTGGTTCATGTTAACTTTTTTTATAGTTGTAATTAGTTCTGGAATCTCTGAGGATTTCCATTTCCCCGCAATGGATTGAATAGATGCGGTGAGAATATGATGGATAATAACTCTGTACTGATATGGGATATCACATATTCCTATTCTTAATAGAAAGAATTCTGGGGAAAAGGGTGTATTTATTCCTAGTTTACCAAATATCTCTTCAGCCAACCTCTTCCAATATTCAGCAACCACTGGGCATTCCCAAAATATGTGTAGTAGGTTCCCGATGTTTCCACATTTCCTCCAACATAGATTAGAATAAGAATCATTGAAGATTTTTGCTAATCTGTAAGGGGTATAGTACCAGCGGAAAGCCAATTTACAGTACGCTTCCAAGTGATCGGAACAGGATGAGCTTTTTGCAGTCGATTGAAAAGTTTTTTTCCAGGAGTATAAAGAGATCGAGATATTCATATCTCTCTCCCATTTCTGGATAACAGAGAGATGAACTTTTAAATATGAATCAGTCATTTGTGTATAGAATATCTTTAAACCTTTCATATATTTGGGTAATTTATTGTCTAATAAAGCACAAGTTAGGCTACTTTCACACTGGCGGCAGGCCTGATCCGGCAGGTGAAGGGTGCTGCTGGATCAGGCCTGCCGCAGTGACATGTGTGGAGCCAGAACCGCGCTCCGGCCCCACACATGTCACATAGTACATACATGTACATACACATAAACATACACACACATATAGACATACAAACACACATACATACTTACATGCTCCCCGGCAGGTCTTCGGAGCGTCAGGACGGCTCACACAGGTCACGATTCCCCACAGCGCCCTCTGCTGGGCGTCTGGTGGAATCGTCATCTGACGATTCCACCAGGCGCCCAGCAGAGGGCGCTGTGGGGAATCGTGACCTGTGTGAGCCGTCCTGACGCTCCGAAGACCTGCCGGGGAGCATGTAAGTATGTATGTGTGTTTGTATGTCTTTATGTGTGTGTATGTTTATGTCTGTATGTGTCTATGTGTACCCGGATCCGTAATGGACTCCATTGAAAGTCAATGGAGGGCGGATCCGGTTACCATTATGGTCACACCAGACGGATCCACCCCCATTGACTTGCATTGGGGGTCATTCCGGATCCGTCTTGGTGCGGATGCCTGGACCGGAGAGCAAACCGCAGCATGCTGCGGTTTGTTCTCCGGTCTGAAGACGGAACGGAATGCTTTCAGGAGCATTCCGTTGTCTTCAGTTCAGTTTTGTCCCCATTGACAATGAATGGGGACAAAACTGAAGCGTTTTATTCCGGTATTGAGCCCCTATGACGGAACTCAATACCGGAATTTTAAAACGCTAGTGTGAAAGTAGCCTTATAGGATGTACTTTTGGGAGTTTTACGTTCAGTTTGTTTAGAAGTGTTCTGATTTGGAGGTATTTCCAAAGATCTGTCTTGGGAAGGTCGAATACTTGACTCAGTTTTAGGAAGTTTATAAGTACTTCTCCTTGGTATAGGTCTTGTATATATCTTATACCTTTTTGCATCCAATTATCAACTGGTAAGGAGGGTAATAGTATTTGAAGCATTTGTAATGGGATTTTGAGTGGTTTATTAATGATGATTTTTTCACATATTTTTGTGTATTTATCCTATACAGTAAGAGTACCCCTAACTATTGGATTTTTGGGTTTGTATGAGTGAGCTCCCATAACATATACTAATAAAGTGTCTCTCAGTCTGTTTTCGCCTTCTAATACATGTTCTAATTTGTTCCAGGATTTATCTGAGTCTTGGAGCCACCATTCCGAGGATTGGTGTAAAATGCTAGACATCTGGTAATTATATAGATCAGGTACCCCAATGCCTCCAGAGTTTCTATTTCTGCTTAAAACTGACACAGAGATTCTTGGGCATCTGTTATTCCAAATAAATTTATTAATTTGGGCTTGGAATTTCTGCATGATATTTGTAGGTAATAACAGTGGTATGGTTCTGAAAAGATATAGTATCTTAGGAAGTAGCATCATTTTATATAGGATTATACGTCCCCACCAAGAGTTTTCACTCTTATTTAGTGGGATCATATCTTGTTGTATATGGGTTAGAAGGGAAGGATAATTATTTTGGATTAAGGTGTTTATTGGGTAAGAAATTTCAATCCCTAAATAGGTGATTTTGTCATTTCGCCAGATGTATGGGCAGCTGGATTGTAAGATGATTTTGTCAGTCGTTTTTATGTTCATTTCTAATATTAGTGATTTTGAATCGTTAATTTTATAGTAAGAGACATCACCAAATGATCGTATAAGCATTTGTATGTCAGGGAGTGCAGTTCTAGGTGTTGTGGTACATATGAGTATGTCGTCTGCGAAGAGGCTTATTTTGTGACTCACATCTCCTATTTGTATTCCCGAGATATTCTTGCTTTGTCTTATTAACTCTGCAAAGGGTTCTAAAGCCAATATAAATAGTAGGGGTGATAATGGACATCCTTGTCTGGTGCCATTTGAAAGATTAAATGAAGATGAAGTTATACCGTTCGTGATGATCTTGGCGGAGGGGTTAGTGTATAAGGCTTTGATAGTTGACAGAATTTGACCTGTAAAGCCAAATTTTTCTAAAGTAAGAAACATGTATTTCCAATGTATCCTGTCAAAGGCTTTTTCGGCATCTAATGATAGAAGTATTGAGGGCAGATTATTTTTTTGTATATAGTGTAATATATTTATAATTCTTCTTGTTCCATCTGAAGATTGTCTGCCAGCCACAAACCCCACTTGATCATGGTGTATAATAGTAGGTATAATTGCAGTCTATTGGCTATGATTTTGGCATAAATTTTTATGTCGGTGTTTATTAATGATATGGGTCTATAGTTGGTGACTAAGGTAGGGTCTTTATTCGGTTTGGGAATAGTGATAATGTTGGCCAATGTCATTTCCCTAGGAAATAAACCTTTATTTGCAACTTCATTAAACATGTCTGAGAGATATGGGCTTAAAATATCTTTGAAGGTCTGAAAATATTCATTATTATACCCGTCTGGGCCTGGAGCCTTTTTCTTTTTTAATGTCTGAATATTTTTGCCTATTTCATCTGGAGTAAATGGTGAGTTTAATGTATCTAATTGTGTACTAGATAATTTAGGGAGGTTCGTTGTGTTTAGGAAAGACTGTATAGAGGAGGTCGTAGGTTGTATAGTTTGAGGGTCTTTATTTAGGTTGTATAGTTGTTCATAATACAATCTAAACTGTTCTGCAATTTCTTTTGGGTTCGTAAAGGGTATATTAGTATTTTTATCTTTGATGGAGGCAATTCTGGATTTGTTCTGGAGTTGTTTGACCCTATTAGCCATGAGGGCAGATGCTTTGTTGTTTTGTGAGTAATATTTTTGTTTCAGTCTAGTCAGGTTTTTTTCGTATTGGTCTAGTAATAGTACTCTGATCTCATTTCTTATTTTAATCAGTTCATTTTTTTATCAAAGGGTCATTTTTAAATTTGTGACTCTCTTCAAGCTTTTTAAGTTTAGATAGTTTCTCTTCCATCTGTTTATTTTTTTGTTTTTTTTTTATTGTGCTCCATATTTCATCATCATGCCCCGTATGTAGGCTTTATGTGAATTCCATAGGGTGGTTTTGCTTATGTCTGGAGTATTGTTAAACGAGAAATATTCTTTGAGATCCTTCTCTACTCTGATTTGGGTGTTTGGTTCATTAAGTAAGTATGTATTTATTTTCCATACGAAATCCATGGGAGAATTATTTATTTCTTTCAATGTAGTTATAAGTGGCGCATGGTCTGACCATATGATATGGCCGATCTTGGAGTCTTGTACTCTCTGTAAGGAGTTAGTGTCAGTTAAGCAATAGTCTATTCTAGTATAAATGTCGTGGACATGGGAATAGAAAGTGTAATCCCTTTCATTGGCGTTCAAGCATCTCCAGGAATCAAACAAAACATTATCATATAGCCATTGTTTCAACGTAGGAGAATGCGTCTTGTTCCGCTAGTAGAATCCAGTGACTGATCTGATATGAGATTAAAATCTCCTAAGAGTAACATATGTCCTTGTTTATGTGGCATAATTTTTTTAAGTAATTTGTTCAAGAATCTTAGTTGTCCCTTATTTGGGCTATATATGTTGCATATGGTATATGTGACATTATTTAATTTACATATCAGAACAAGATACCTTCCCCTCTCGTCAATTAATAGGTCAATTTTTTTAAATGCTACTGTGTCTCTGATTGCTATAGAGACGCCTGCTTTTTTGGATGTTGAGCAGGCATGGAATATATGGGGAAAATGTCTATTTTTGACTCTAATGGTATCTTCATGAAGTAGGTGCGTTTCTTGGATGCAGACGATATCTGCTTGAGCAGCTTTGGAGTCTTTCCATAAAGATAGTCTCTTAGATGGATGGTTTAAGCCTTTCACATTCAAAGAGAATATCTTAATAGTCATGTTGTGTTGGTAAAGTTAGCTTACTGTTGGATGTTACTTTCTACATCACTCCTTAGATCTTCACACTAGCAGTTGCGGCAGTGTGTTTCTCCATAGCAAATGCAGGATTGAAGCACTCACCATAAGGCCCCCATACTCAAACCAGTTGTTCCAATGTTGGATCCCAAACAGAACCTGGATTCATCACTAAAGACAATATGTTTCCAGTCCATAGCAGTCCAGCTTTCTCATGGTCTGTCTGGTTCACCTAGACCTATGTGTGCATGCCATCATGTAACTGCTCCCAATATCTCCTAGCATCTAAGTCAGAATTGCCTAGATGGAGGGCAGTTAATCAAAATGACCAAATTGCTTCTCCTAGTCTAATGATGCACCCCCTCTCAAAATCTGTCAACTGGACAAAATGTCTTTGAGTGGGTTATAGAAGTGATAAGGATGGCTCTCAAAGGGAGCCACAAAGTTTGTTTCTCTGCTCCAAATTAAAGTAATCCTAGGATTTTACATGCATGGAAGAAACAACACTGACACCTTGTAGGGTCAAAGAGGTTCTTGTTTATTAGAGGAGTGTACAAGGGTTATATACCCCAGGGAGGAGTGAATCCTCTCCTGAGGGTTAGGATATATTTTATAGGTTAGTAATGCAAAGTAAAGTTTCACTTCTGCGCATCTAGTCTAGCTAAAGAATGTAAACTATAGATAAGAGCAGGAGTGGTCCCGGAGCCGGCGCCATCTTGTAATGGCTTCACATCTTCAGTCTTCATATCCATAACAGTCCCCCCTTTGAAGCCATTTCAAGCACGGTGTTGTCTGTCCCTGATCTAGATGGACCTAACAATCTGTCCCATTGTGCCTTCGTCCTTTTCACCAGTTAGAAGACAATCTATCCCTAATAGATAGACTCCCTCTTAGTGGCCTTGCACAATGGGAAGTCAGATTCTAACTCTGACCTTAACAAAGGCTTCACTGGAACTGCGTGGGGGACTTCTTCGCTGACATCCATCTGGTGGTCTTCTTCATCCGCTCTGGTTCAGGAATCCTCCGGGCGCACAGGACCAGTCACACTGAGCTAATTTTAAGCAAAGAATGTGTAAATATGTGTTTAAGTTAAGCGCGGATTATGTGAATATGTGCTAAAGCTACACATATTGGCTTTAAGGTTAGTTGTCAGGCTTATCAACCGTTGAAACACAGGGTCCCAAGGAATCTTCACTTCCACCTCACAGAACTGTAGTTGAGGGAGGCCTGATGTCATCCAAGGGCACATGAATCTCCTTCCTGATGTCATCATATGGTTCAGTCATGATCATCTCAGGGATGGAATTCTCCACTGCTTTTGCCAACAGTTTCCTGGCACAAGGGATTACACAACAAACAGTTAGAGCAAGCATTATTAAGATTTAGCACGATGACAACTCCTAAGTGAGCAAGAGATTTTCTCCAGTCTTTCAGCCAGTCAAACCAGGCATCCCATGGATCACTAATGCCTGAGTTCCTTTTCAACTCCTCAGATAAAGATGTGAGTTCCTTCAGGGCATTCATCACTTGGCCATCTGGTCCCAGGTTATCTGGAATAAGAGTACAACAGGTATCTCCTATCATCTTACATACGCCACCTTTCTCTGCCAGGAGCATGTCCAATGCCATTCTGTTCTGGAATGCCATGATACTCGTGGGACCCAACTGTTCCACAATCCCTTTCAGGGCATCTCTGGAGTAGTTCACAAATCTCTGCTGATTATAATAGATGTAATTAATCCAATCCACATTTTTGTTAATGTTGATAGTGGGAATAAGCGACTCAAATCCCACTGCCACCTAATCTCTTGCTTTGAACTCATTGGGGATCCCCCTTGGGACTCCTATGGCATCTATGTATATATGTGTGTACAAGCTCTCAGCTGGTTTTCCTTTGAGCTTCACTGATGTGCTTGGAGTTAACATCACTTGTAATGGACCATCAAACCAGGGTTTAAGGACTGTTTTACTGTGTCCTTTTAACTCCCAATCTCCACGCACAGGTGGGTGGGTTGGTAATTTATCAAGATCTGAAAGTGAAACAAAAACTCGAGAATGTGTTTCCGTCAAACGCTTGTACAAACTGATCGCACAATCTGTCAGACAACCACGTTGCATCTGGAGCTGCTGTGGGAAATACAATCCTGTCCTAGGGGCTGACCCCAAAAAGGACCTCAAAGGGACTAAAGCCTGTCTTACGGTTAAGGGTATACCTTACTGAAAGAGGGCTAACAGCAGGCACTCTGTCCATGGCTTATCAGTCTGTGCCATGGCTTTTTGAGTCTTTTATTTTAGTGTCCCGTTCAGTTCTTTCCTACTTCTGCTTTGTGGATGGTACAAAGCACTTTAGGCTTGTTCTACACCGTAAATCTTAATCACCTTTTGCATCACTTCACCTGTAAAGTGAATACCTGTGTCACCTTCAATGACCTCTGGTACCTTGTACCTGCATACAACTTCGGCCATAATCTTCTTTGCTGTGGTCTAGGCTGTGACCTTAGCTACCAGGTATACTTCTAGCCATCCTGAAAACAAGTAATCACACCCTAATACATACTTATACACACCACCTTGGGTAGCTGAATGTAGTCTGCAAGCGTTGAGACGGATACAAGTGACGAAGTGCATGTGTTTCTGAGGTACTGTAACCATCTGACCCATGGTTGTTCGGGGCACAAATCATACATCTTTGAGTATATCTGGCTTCTACAGTGCTGAACCCTGGAGCGTACCATGTGCTATGTACTAAATCACACAGCAGTTTTTTGACTGGTGCGTCACTCCATGGGTTGCCTGTGCCATTGTGGGTTAGAGGGACCTGGGAAGGCAGAGTTTTCCTTGAAACTGTATTAGTCCTTCCTTTGCAGTCCCCCCTTTTGACACCCACTGGTCCCTTTCCTCCTTCCCCGCCTGGTTCTGTAAGGTCTTAAGAACTTTCAGGGAGACAGGAGGAGTTATTTCAGGGACCTGAGCTGTGGCCACTAAGGCAGGGGTCTGCCTAGGCAATTTGGCAGCCATTTTTGCCACCTGATCTGCCTTGGCTTTCCCTTCGCCTCCTCTGTGTCTGTTTCACAGTGGCCTTTTGTTCTTATCACTGCCACTCAAGTTGGCAACATGAGGGGTTCCATCAGAGACCTCACCACTTCCTAATTTTTGATGGATTTACGTGAAGGGGTCATGAAGTCTCTGGCTTTCCAAATGGGCCCATAGCCATGGGCTCAAAGGCATACATGGAATCAGTGTAAATGTTGGCTGTTTTTCCCTCTGCATCTCTGCAAACCATCTCCAGAGTCTCTGGACTCTCTTCTTGGGCAGACATGTGGTGGTAAGGACTCTGCATTTTTAGTGTCATGTTTAGTCACCGCTGCCCAACCTGTGTAGCACCTGCCGTCCTGGCCATACCTCGATCCATCCACAAAGAGCACATTATCTAATCTAATGGCTGACTTATCATATCCCACTGTCTCTTGTGACATCATCTACCAACAGTCATGAGGTGCCTTAACTCTTCCCTCCCCCCTTGCTCCAGAGGCAACAGGGTGGCTGGATTCAAAGTATTACACCTTTGGATACTAACATTGTCAGGCAACAAAATGGAACACTGCATTTTCAAAAGGCGGGCATTAAAAAGATTTTTGGGTTATACCTATGTGAGGATAAATGTAATATTATGAGGAGCAGTTAAGTGAGGACAACTGAGGCATGGCCATTCGCTTCTATAGAATACAATCTAAATGTAATAATTTGATAGACCCAGTGCGGGGGAGTACCAAATTACCAGCCTTTGAACATGAAAGGCATCAATCTACTACCTCTTCTATAAAGTGGAAGGGGCTAGAGGACAAACAATCATAAAAAACGGCACCAAACGTGCATGTCCAAGGTCTGCAATAAGAAACGAGGCCCAAAAAATGTCCACAGTGCATTCACGTTTCTGGACAAAGGGGTGTCCTCCACAGACTTCTTTCATTCAGGGGTGAGATATATCACCCCAGGAAGGAATGCAGCAAAACTGAAGTTTTGTATTTGACACCTTGCAGTTATGGCGACATGGCTGTAGTATACATACTGGGTGAGTTCTGGGCTCCCTGTGGCAGCATCACCCAAGTATACCTTTTTACCCTCTTGTTTGAAGGCAAACAAATACCAACTGTCTGGATGTAGAGGTACGGAAGAGAAAACATCAGCCAAATTAATTACTGTGTAGTGAGTAGAGGTAGTGGGAACCTGAGTCAACAAGGTGTGTGAATTGGACACAATGGGGGTATTAAAAACTGTGGCTTCATTGACAGCACGTAGGCACCTGGTACTGGGTTGGTTTTGCCCTTCTTACTTTTCTTTTTCTCAGGGTACAAAAGAGTGGTAGAAGGGGATACAATCTTTTTCATAAAGTCTCGGAATGTTTGAAATATGGCATCCGACGGTGCCATACTCAAGGGATACTGCAAGCAGGGCTTCCTTCTCATCTTTTGGGAGTACTGACATAAACATGGACCAGGGAGTTTTATCACTAACTGCTAACAAAGTTCTTGGTCATTAAAAAGGCACCTGTTAGTTTTACAGTGCCATCCTCCTGGTATGCGATGCTGCAAGCAAGTCTCTACCCAGGAGGCAACAGGGGACAGTATCACTGACCAGCAACCGGGCAAGCACTTCTTGGTTAAGGGCAAATCTAACATGGATGGGTTATGTTAAAGGGGAGTGTACTACTTTCCCATCCACTCCTATTCCAGGACTGGTGACCATGGAGATTAAGTCAGGGGAGGACATGTTTGCTGTGCACAACTGTCTTGGCTGCTCCAGTATCAATCAAAAACAGGACTTCTTCTTTATCACCCAGAGTGAGGGATATCATTGGAGCTGGACTTTAATCTGCTAAAATGTTTGAGGGCACAGCCAATACTGGATTGCTGGTTTCCTAATACTGGTCTACCTTTTTTTTTTTTCCTTTCTCATCTGTCTTTGTGTCATCTCTAAGAACAAGGGTGTTTGTGGGGACAGTGATCTGGGCTCAGTTAACACAGAATAGAATCCATGTGGCGTGGTCGAGGAGTACCACATACAGCATAACTCTCTCCAATCTGGGTTCAGATGCTGCAGGTCCATTACCCAGGACCATTATAAGGTGGAAGACTTCGTTTTTCCTTTCTCCGTTTGGGAGGTGGTTTAAAATTACCGTGATAACATTCATAATAATACTTGACACTTTCTCTGTCTCTCTACACCTCCTCTATACACTTTCCGTAAGATACTCACAATCGGACTCCTGAGAGCTCGTTATCTTTCAGGCACCCTTTATTTTTCCTACATGCTTTTTTTTCTCACTACTCTGGATTCAGTTTACCATCGGGGTGCATCTCTACAGCTTCCATTAGCTTGCTGATGTTCTTCACTGCCTGTCTACATTCTTTCACCCTAACTACCTGTGTATATTCTTTCACCTACCCTAACTATCTTATGTCAAGCTACAGTTTACCACAGGTAAGACCATTTCCATCACAATCCCTTCCTTTTGTGATTCTAGCATGTGTAGGACACTCAGGACCAAGTACTTCACTTGACTTTGTATCAAATGCAGGACCTAACCTAACATCTTCACCCGGTTCCCCTTGACCTGGAGTCCTGAACACCTGCACCATCACAACAACCTGTTAGGAATCGAGATGAAGTTGCCTCCAAGTGCTGACTTACTCCTAGTAACAGAAAAAACATAGAGGTTAAGTCATTTCATCTAATTAAACAATATTAACTTATTATAGGTATGTGTATATCCTTCATTTACTAAGTTGAATACTCTTTGTGGTTCTACTTGCATCTATGTGCTTTGCTTCCCACTTGTAGCCATGTCACGGAGAATACCAGTAACTAAGATGGCCACTGGGCGGGGACTGACGTTCCCTCAGTTAAGATGGCCACCAGGAAGGGAAGTTCCCTAAGTTAAGATGGCTGCCAGAATACTCGTTGGGACGTAGGGCGTGCCGTCTTGTGTGATAACTGGATACAAAGAGGTGAGCCACGGGCGTGGTTTTGGCACTGACATACTTCACAGGTCCACCCCTCTGAAGAGGTAGACTGAGGGGGCTAGTGATATGGCGGGGGATGTGTCTGCTGGAGCGCGGTTGGGTCCTCCTGTACCATCTTAGGGGCCATGCTGACGGCATGTAAAAGTCATCATTTGTCTTTTCATTATACATTTCTGCCCAGACTAATTTCTTATATTTAATAATTTTCCGCTGATGCTCGCATTGTTTTTCATAACAGAATATAATGCTGTAAATTCAAGGCCGGTGTTCACTCCTTTTTGGCCTAATGCCACAGCAAACTTTCCCCTGTGAGTGATGATTTCTTCTATTCTCAACTTAACCCTTAATTTGGCCTCATCATCACAGTTGAGCAGATATCGCTCACAGTAAACTTGGCTGTGTGACCTTCATCTACTAGTCGATTCTCTGGCAACACACAAGGTCAGATTTCTGGTCCACACAGACATATAAAGTCAACTTATTTTCCTTGAGCCGCCACCTCTGAAGCCGTTTGTTTTCCGGGTAACAATTACACCGAGTTACCACCCATGTTTCAACTTTTCAGAACGGAGTCGGGCAGACAAGACACAAACAAACAGCACGCCTGACAAGGGGAGGGGTTAGTCTCAATCAGACTCAATTCTTCTGACCGCACGGACTGCACACTAGCTTTGAGGTTTGATTACATCTGCTGCCCGCTGCCTGTACACTGCAGCCTAATACAGAAAATCACTTCTGGCCGGTCACGTCTGTCTAGACAATCAATCTAGACGACCCGGCGCAGGAAAACCCTCCTGGCTGGTCACGTCTGTCTAGACAATCAATCTAGACGACCCGGCGCAGGAAAACCCCTCCTGGCCGGTCACGTCTGTCTAGATAACCAATCTAGATGACCCGGCACAGGAGAACCCCCCCGTGACTACCCAGCACGGGGAAAACACCTCCCTGCAAACGGATCGCCCCCTCTGTCTCAGGCTCTCTCGCGAGAAGCTTGCACAGAGATTATGCGATCCCCCTGTCCGATCCTTGGTCAGTTTCTCACTCAGGTTTCCTCTCCCCTTTCAGTAACACAAACCACATAAAACACAAACCAACCACAGTAGAAACAAACCCTTGTTTTGGGTTCTTTGAGCTCGAGGTTTCAACTTCAGCCAAAGCTGCTGCTGATAACTTCTATCTAGCAGAAATGACTACCGTAATGCAGTGCAGACTCGACAAGAGGTAGGTAAGATAATCAATTTTCTTACCTTCTCTTTGGGGCTGCAGTCCCCTTCCTCAAGCGACCGTGCACCGCACTCTGGAAGCCCATTCCTTCGGCTACAGAAATTACATTCCCTCGAGCCCACCCACGGGACGCCAACTGATAAGGATGGCTCTCAAAGGGAGCCACAAAGTTTGTTTCTCTGCTCCAAATTAAAGTAATCCTAGGATTTTACATGCATGGAAGAAACAACACTGACACCTTGTAGGGTCAAAGAGGTTCTTGTTTATTAGAGGAGTGTACAAGGGTTATATATCCCAGGGAGGAGTGAATCCTCTCCTGAGGGTTAGGATATATTTTATTGGTTAGTAATGCAAAGTAAAGTTTCACTTCTGCGCATCTAGTCTAGCTAAAGAATGTAAACTACAGATAAGAGCAGGAGTGGTCCCGGAGCCGGCGCCATCTTGTAATGGCTTCACATCTTCAGTCTTCATATCCATAACAGAAGCATGTCTAGCAGTCAATAATCTCATAGTTGTCATGTTCAGGGGTTAAGGGCAACCATTGAATGTATCAGAATACTTCACAGACAAAACTTATGAACACAAAATAGGCAAAAACAATTGTTTTATTCAAAGGTTACAAGTACAAAACATAATCCAAACCAATCTGGACATTCAAGTAGGGAACAGTGCAAACCTAATCTCCACCTGACCACTGTCTCTACCTACTTATCCTAACTGATAGACCCCAACTGGTCTATAGTCCCTATGTTGGCTAGGTGCAAGCACCAACAATTAGAGCTGCAGGTACACACATAGCTATATGGCAGTACCCAAAGCATACAAAACCAGACATGAACCAAGCAAACTAGATCAAAGATATGGAATTAGAATCAAAGCAAAATCTGTGACCCATGCGGATCAAGATCCTCTCAGGAAGCATGGCGTACACGGGCACTATAGGACAAAACAGAAGAAGACGTATTTGACATTGGAACAATCAGGCTGACCACACAAGTTAGGGACAAAGTCACAAACACCCTGATCAGGACTAGAATAGAAGGACGCCATACACACAAGGCTGGAAGTCAGATAATGGCAGACCACATGAATTCTGTTCACAAAAGCAAGATCCCTCCTCATGCTGAAGGTGACAAGCTTGAACTCGCTAATACCACACTGACAGGATCACAGTAGACTCATAAAAAACACCCTGCTCCCAACTTTCCTGGAGACAGAAGAGAGACTGATCTCCCAGGCAGACTGCCCACAGATCTGAATAACTGAGTAAATAGGACAATTGACTACCTGATGTTCAGACACTCAGACAAGGGAAAGGTTAACCTTATATCATACCCAAACACAGGGATTAGGGATGAGCGAGTCGACTTCGGATGCTTCATCCAAAGTTAATTTGCATAAAACTTTGTTAGAATTCTCTGTACATATTAAAATAAAGTTTTATGCGAATCGATTTTGGATGAAGCATCTGAAATTGATTCGCTCATCCCTAACAGGGATCATACAAGCCACAGGTAAGAGTCCACAGCCAGCTCGCAATTCAGCAGCCAGCCTACGCTGCATCATAGCATTACAGTGAACCACACTATGACAACACCAAGAGCTACGCTACACAATGGTAGCCTCTGAGAGCCTTTTATAGAACAGCGAGGGAAGCACTTTTATGCCCTTTTGTGGCAAGACCCAATGTCTCATCAGATCACACATGTAGACATAACTATATGCCGAGTTTTGCTGCAATCCAAAATTTCTTTCGCAGGGCATTGTTTTTTTTTTTCTTTTGTCAATGAGAAGGCAAGTGCACCACAGCCATTGCAATCTGCCTGATCATATGTGTTTAATACCCCATACTGTTAAAGAAACTTGACAGATGTTGTATAGAGGATAAATGCTTACAAGTCAAACATATCTCATTGATTGCTTCTCGGCCTTTTGGCTAAGGTCAAATGTAGGGATACTCTTGGTTATAGCTGAAAGGTGCACAGAATATCTGACTCCTCGGCATGGGGGATTTTCTGAAGTTCATAGCCTTGATTTTGCCTTCCTGATGCTATTGGGGAGCTCATTCGTCTGTGGGCAAGGAGAGGCGATCACCCCTTGTGTCACTGCACCCAGCTGCAGGGGGTAGTTTTGGAGTGATGAAGATGGATTTGTTGGAGAAACAGTCGTCTGACTTTGAGAGAAGATTTAGTGAAGGCTTCAAGTATTGAGGATTATTTCTTATGGATTCTTGAAGATTCATGTGGAATTCTGAAAGAAGATATTTACTGTATGCAAAGATTCGTTAGAGGAAGTCGTTTGATGTGACTTTGGAGTCAGAAGAGCTATGTAGGATGGCGTTTGTTCATTGGTTGAACATTGAGAAGAGTGTGATGAAGATTTTTGTTTTACAGTCATTAGTAGTTGGAATACAGAAAGGTTTGGTGGTATCAATGGGTGATAAGTTTATGGAAAGAAGTGAAATGACTTTTTTTATGAAGAATTATACAGACTATGTTGTTTTTCAGAAGAATTTCCTGAATAAAGCGGGAATGGAAAAAGAAGATTTGTCGTTTGGCTCAAAGATGAGAAAGTGAAGAGGTTGTGTGGAAAGATTTTGGTTAATTTCAAAAGTGGTTATTGTTATTGGGAGACAGAAATAATAAAGTTTCATGATCCCAATGAAGAGATTTTGAAAGAACATAAGGAAAAAGTTTCAGAAATGAAAGTTCATATTTTGTTGTGGATAAGAAAGTTTGCCAGTAGAAAACAGAAGAACGAAGACTGGAAGGGAAATTTGTATTGTAAAGAAAACAGAAAGTAAAAAGAAGGTTGTAGAGAAAGTAGTTTGTATACAGTGGAAGGCATTCAGTTGGAAAGTGTGTGAATAAACACTTAGCCAAAAAGATCAAGAAATTCAAGAGAAAAAGTCATGATAAAGAAATAGAAGTTTTGTTGAAGAAAAGAAGAAAGAACTATTGTTTCATTGTTTTTGTCTTCCTTTTGTTTTGTCCTTAAGAAAATATGGTAAAATAAAAAACAAAAAAGGTAATTGGTTTTGGTTGATGAAATGTAAAATATATTTAGAAAAATTATGATACGTCTTCTGACGTACCAAGTTAAAAAATATATTTTCTGTTCTTATCAGTCTTCCTTGACTGGACAGGCCCTTTGGGAATCCCCTGCCTTTGGGCATTAGTGACTGACATTTCATCTTAACCTCTCTTCTGCCATTAGGGCCATTTTTGCTGAGAACAAGAGAGACCTGGCCCCTCACCACCTCTTAGCCTGTGGCTGATGTACCTGGTGTATGATGTTAGACAGTGCTCACTTGGATCTCAAAAGCTGAAGACCAACACTGGAGGTCTTCTCCAAGGAATCTCATCCTGCATGCAAGACCACTGAGAGGAACCACTGTGGCCCCATCCAGCAAAAAGAAGGAGGCTACTGGTAAGCTGAAGTTCACCCAAATAATTCAATTTATGCATGGCTTCATCAGGGATCGGTCATGTCAAACTAATTTTTTTTTTTTTTATAATTGTATGTTTATTAAATTTTCACAAATGAACAGAAAGAGATCCACAAGCAACCAGTGTTCAAATTGAATAAGATACAGTTCACACAATATGATGTACAGCAACAGTAATATATCAGAATCAAATAAAGTATATCCAATCAAAGAGAGACCAAATTTGAATTGTGGAATCATTGTTGTTTCTGTTGGATATGTAAGGGTGTGTACCACATGAACACAATTTCAGATTTCAAGGCATAACTGAAGAACAATGACAAGAGACCAGAGACAAAGGACAAGACAAAAAACCTGGACAAAGAGGAGGGGGGGAGGAAAGAGGAGGGAGGGGATAATAGAATCAAAAGGAGGTCGGGAGGATCAAGGCTGATGTGTAAGCCAATAATCGTCCCAAACATCCCATATGGCGTGAAACTGATCAACCTTATCTTGAAAAAGGGCGGTAGAGTACTCCATGGTGCGAATCTCAACCACCCTAGCGTATAAATCAGAGAACACCGGTGAGTTAGTCTGCTTCCAGAAGCTTGGGATTAGGCACCTTGCTGCTGTAAGGATCTGAGTAATTAGTTTTCGAATGTGGGTCCGGAGGGTATTAGGGAAGATGTTCAAAAGAAATATAATAGGGTCCATAGGAAAGGTACAGTTGAAAATGTCCTTAAGCAAAGCATTCACAGTCACCCAGAACGGTTGAATAATAGGGCAGTCCCAGAAGATGTGGTATTGAGTCCCTGTGCAGGACTGACACCTCCAACATTTGTCCGACACCGATGGATGTAACCTATGTAGAAGAGCAGGAGTATGGTACCAGTGCAACAAAATTTTGTACTGATTTTCCTGAGCGAGAACAGACATTGAGGATTTAGCAGCTCTTCTCCATATGAGACTCCAAGTCGAATCCGGAAGTACTCTACCTAAATATTCCTCCCATTTAATCATATACGAGTGCCTGGACAACCTATCCGGGTATGGATTGATCAGTATGGAGTATATCCCAGAAATAAGTCCTTTGGTGTGTACCCCTGTTCTACATATCTTCTCAAAGGCGGTAGGAAGAGAAACATGAAGCCCCAAAAAAATGGTTCGGGCAAAGTGTCTGAGCTGCGAATAAAAGAATGCCGCCTTTAATGGCAGGGCGTACTTTGTTTGTATAGCAGCAAAAGATAGTAGCTCCCTGGTATACGGGTCCACTATATCTGCAAAATGAAAGACCTTAGCCTGGAACCACACCTTTGTAGCTGCGCCTATGAGACTAGGTGGAAGCGAGGAATGATACAGAAAGGAGGTCATTGCCGAATTACTGGAAGCTAGGGGAAATTTAGCACTACAAGTACCCCAAATCCTTCTGGTGATTCTCATAGGACCTAGAAGATCTTTATCTTGAATAGCCGTACAGGACCCTGTCCAGAGCAGAGAGTTAGGATGGACCGGAGCCAGCCATAACCGTTCAATTTGCATCCAGATAGAGAAAGGATGTAACGAAGCCCAGGCCGGAACAGAGCGCAACTGAGTCGCCCAGAAGTACTTAATAAAATCTGGTACTCCAAGTCCACCCTGACCTCTACTAGTTAAGAGGACTGTTCTGGAGATTCTATGTCTTTTGTGAGCCCAGATGAATTTGAGAATATGGGTTTGAAACGCACGAAGATCGCTCATAGGGACTGGAATGGGCAGTGTCTCAAAGAGATATAGGATCTTCGGTAAAATGGACATTTTTATAGCCGCAATACGTCCCAGTAAGGAGAGAGGTAACGAATGCCATTTGGAGAGAAGGGATTTAATCTCTTGAAAGATAGGAGGAAAATTTTGTTTATAAAGGTCCACATACTTTGGGGTAATGTTGATCCCCAAGTAGCGGAGAGCATCAGTCTTCCAGTGGAACCGATAGTTATTCTGTAAATGTGCCAGACGAGGTCCTGGAACATTAACCGGGAGCGCCTCCGTTTTAGCAGTGTTCACCTTATAACCTGATAGATGGCCATATTCTCGTAGAACTTTCTGAAGATTGGGGAGAGATATATGGAGACCTGTAAGGGTGAGGAGGACATCATCTGCGTAAAGTGACAATTTAAATTCCCTATCTTTCACCTTAATGCCCCTAATGTCCGGGTGAGATCGGATCTTTGCCGCCAGAGGTTCAATACAAAGCGCAAACAGTAGTGGAGATAAGGGGCAGCCTTGTCTCGTTCCATTAGAGATGTGTATCCGATCCGAATTAGAGTGGGATAATTTAACTGTCGCTGAGGGAGAAGAGTAAAGCCCCCTTATGGCCTTTAGAAACGGTCCGTCTATGCCAAAAGCACGTAGAGTGGCAAATAGAAAAGGCCAACCAAGACGATCAAATGCCTTTTCGGCATCTAGGCTAAGGAGCAGTGACTCTTCTCCCGAACGAGCAGCCACTTCTAGAAGGTCTATAGTGCGTCTAGTATTATCACTCCCCTGGCGGCCAGGGACAAAGCCAACCTGGTCCTTGTGTATGAGAGAGGGGAGAAAATTATTTAAACGGTTAGCTAGAACCTTAGAATAGATTTTGAGGTCAGAGTTAAGCAAGGCAATCGGCCTGTAATTCTGCCGATCAAGATGGTCTTTGCCCGGTTTAGGTATCAGGGTCAGGAAGGAGTGAGTCATATGTGGGGGTATAGCTCTTCCTGACAGAAAGCCGTTAAAGAGAGACAACATATGTGGAAGCAACAAGTCTTGAAATGTTTTATAATATTTATAAGTGAACCCATCAGGTCCAGGAGATTTTGCTTCAGGGAGATGTTTAATCACCTCTGATATTTCTTCCGTAGTAATCGGCTCATTAAGGGCCATCTTGTCAGGTGTTGAGAGCGTTGGAAGACGACATGTCTGCAGGTAGGAATCCAGGAGCCGATCTCGGTCCTGAGGATTCTCAGGCAAGTCACTATTAAGGTTATACAGCTCAGAATAGTAAGAGGAGAAACATTTTGCAATCTCCCTAGGATCGTACGTCACTGACCCATCATTTCTTTTAATAGCCCCAGGACCTGAATGCAAGGAGGACTGTCTGAGTTGTTTAGCAAGTAGGGAATGAGGTTTATTTCCCCATGCGTAGTAACGCTGACGGGTAAACAACAACATTTTGTCCACTTTAGCGTGTGCAATCCTACTTATTTGGGCCCTAACGTCTACAATTTGTCTAAGGGTCGAAACTGAGGGACAGGTACACATATTCTCCTCTAACCGGCTCAAACGTGACCTGAGAGCTCTAGCAGTCTCCCGGGAGTCCCTTTTTATTCTGGAACCCAAAGCAATACAATTTCCCCTCATGACCGCCTTATGAGCCTCCCATAAAGAACCGGGGTCCTCGACCGATCCTGTATTAAGGGCAAAATATTGCTTTAAACAGTCTCGATGCCAATGGCAGTTACGCGTGCAGCCCGGTCCTCCACCCAGTGCAATCCTCAATGGTGCATGATCAGACCAAGTAATAGCTCC